>BQMZ01000117.1:0-177433 GCA_036984285.1 Chlamydomonas sp. KOR1 | reverse complement strand
TTGAGGAAGCACGACCGCAGGTCGGAGGCGCCGTGGGGCCGTGGGGCCGTGGGGCGTGAGGCGGGGCGGGGCCGGGGGTTGGCTTGGTGTGGTATGACCGGCTCCCTCAGGTCAGTATGCACCCCATCCCCTGCCCTCTGGCGCTAGCCCACTCAGCGCAGGCTGACCTTCTTGCGCATGGGCAGCCATTTCAGGCAGTCTACGCACAGCCATTTGAACCAGTCTAAGGGCAGCCATGTTTTATGGGGTCCCACTGTCTGGCAGCCGAGATTCGCCTGCTGCGACCCAAGTGCGTGTCCTGCCGGTGCTTCTCACGCCGCCTGGTTGGCCCTGCTGTCGCTGCCACTCGTTGGTAACTGTTGGGGCCAGCCATGTCAGCGGTGCAACACACGAGCAATCACGTGCTTCGTATACTGTTCAGGCTGAAAACGAAGCTTACGGTACTCCGTACGTTGCACTCCCGGCATTATTGTGCAGCAGCTGTAGGTGGAAGGAGCAGGGCTTGGAGGAAAGGGTCAAAGGGACATCCGAGCGGCGCTTTCAACGTCACCCAGCAGCAGCGGCAGCAACAGCAGGAATCAGCGCGGCAGCCGGAATCAAATGGGAGGTCACAGCAGCGATCTCCGACTGCCCGGGATCAACTGGCGGCCCCCTCGCCAGCCCCGCCGCAACCACAGCGGGGCCGGGGGCCGCAGTCCAGGCTGGGGCGGCAACCACACCAGGAACAGCCCTTGGGGGAGCAGCAGGTTGGGTCACAGCCACCAGCACAGCAGACGCGGCGTGGGGAGGGGCGGACGCAGCAACCGCAACCGGGACAGTCACAGCAGCACGCACAGCAGCAACAGCAGCAGCGGCAGGATCGGCGGCAGCAGCCGCCCGGGCCGCAGCCAGCGGGGTTGGGGCGCCACATGCAGCCCAGCGCAGACCAGCCAGCTTCGGCTCCCACACCAGGACGGGCGGCTGGGCCTGATGGGGTTGCCGCCGGTGTGCAACGGATGGAAGTGGATTTCCGCGCCTCGACCTTTGGACGGCGGTCTTCCGACGCCCCGCCTGCGCCCCCTGCAGCAAAACGCCCCGCTGGCCGCGCCACGGGCGGCTCCGGCCTGCGGTTCCTCAATCGGTCGCCTGGCCCGCAGGAGCCCGGGCGTCGCCGTAATAGTTCTGGCGGGGCAAGCAGCGGCAGTGACACCTATGGTGCCATTCTGGTGGGGCCGCGCAAGCAGGCTCTGCTAGCCGCCGTGCGGGGGCCACCTGAGCCGCCGGGCGCCCTGGCCGATCCGGACGAGGGCCCCTGCCACCATGCCCTCTGGGAGCTGCGGGCTTCCTGCCCGGTGTGTGCCTGGAGTGCGGGCCGGGAGGAGCTGCTGGCGTACCTGCGAGGGGATGTGGACCAGTGGCGGCGCATCAGGGCTGAAGGGCCAACGGAGGGGCCCCTCCCCGCAGCAGCACGCGCGGCATTGGCGGAGGCAGCTGCTGCTATGCAGGCGGAGCTGGATGTGGCGCAGCTGGCAGGGGGTGGGCTGTGAGGAGCGCCTCGACATGGGTTGGGGGTCGGGGTCCTGGGGTTCGTGGCGCGGGGTCACCTGCGGCTGAGGACCGCGGGTTGAGGGTTGGGTTTTCGCAGCTAGTGTAGGCTGGTGCAGGGCGGCGCGTCTGGGGGTCGGTTGGGTGTTGGCCGGGTGGTTGGTTGGTCGGGTGTCGTGTGTGGGGACCGCCCTTCGCTGCTTTTCCCCTTCCGGGCGTGGGTTGGGGTCGCCGTAGGGGTCGGGAGCGTCATGGTCGTTTGCTGGTCCGTGGGGCCGCCGTTGCCTTCAGCCTCGGGTGTGGCCTCGGGCTGGCCTTGCGCTTGCTGGTGTCTGGCGAGCCGGTGGTGGTGTGGTGGTTCCAGGCGGCCAGCGTGCTTGTCGTTCAGGTGGCCTGTGTAGCGGAGGCCCGTCCGGGCTCTGGGAGTGTCTTCTGCGTGGTAGGTTGGGGGTTGGGGCCTTTGTCCGTACTCCCCTGTCGTTGCTGGCGGCCCTGCGGGCTGAGGGTCGCGGGTGGTTAGTTTTGGCTTCTGCAGCCGGTGTAGGTGCGTGCTGGGTGGCGTGTCTGGAGGTCGGTTTTGTGCTGGTCGGGCGGTTGGCCGGCGGACAGTCCTGCGACGGGGTGCTTCCCCTGAGCGTGGGTTGGGGTCGTGGTAGCGGTTGGGAGGCGGGGTCGTTCTTGCTGGTATGTGGGGCTGCCGTTGCCTCTCGGCTTCGGGGCGGCCTCGGACTTGCCCCGAGGCTGCGGGTGCCTGGTGGGCTGCTGGCTTTGTGGCCGTCTCGGGCGGCCTGCGTGCGTGTCTGTTATGTTGTGGTGGCCTGTTTCGGCGCCTGCCCGCTGGGGTTCTGGTGGTGCCTTCTGCGTGGTTGGGATGGTGAGTTGGGGTTGGGGGCTTTGTCTTACGTTGCCTTTCCCCCTTTCCCTTGTCTTTTTGGGCTTTCCTTGCCTCCGGTGTAATTTGGGCTTGTTCCCTTCCCCCTGTTCTGTGGTGTTTGGTTTCAGGTCCTCTCCTCCTCTAGGTGTTCCCTCTTCGCAGCTCGGGGTGCGCTGGGTTTGGACGTTGGTGGTGTTGGTGCTTGCTTGTGCTGGTCGGGTTTTGCGTTCCCGCTGGCCTGTCCTTTCCCGTCTCCTTACCTGTAAACCTTTACACAGAAGGAAAAACACTTCAGGGTCTTCTGCACGTGTGTCCCCCGGTGTGTCCCCACCCGTTGCAGGCAATAGCAGGCAGCAGTGTGTCCTTCCCCGGGGCGCGCCGCGTTGCGCAAATGATCGCGTTACAAGCCGATCTACTTGTGAGCTTGATGTATACCGACATGCGCCAATGGCCTTATACCGGTGTGCTGCACATGAAGCGGGCCTGTGGGCGCAACCCTGTTCGCCCGGAATCGTGCCGTGCAAGGGAGGCTCGTTCCTACTCGCTCCATGCACCCCTCCACGTGCGCCCTGTGTTCCTGTCACGCTGATGCCAGAGGTTTCACTCTAAGCCGCCGTCAGGCCGCATGGAGACCATCTGTTGCGCCTTTGATGTCGCTGTGCAGGAGCCCCGTGGTGCGCCCGCTGCCCAGCTGGTAGGCCCCTGCTAGCCTCTGGTAGGGTGTTGAGGACGACAGGGGTATTTGTGGCTGAACGGGCGTCATTGCATAGCTGTGAAGCTCGAATGCTTTGGAGCAGAGCAGGCGGAGCCTGGGGCTGGGGCAATCCTAGGGGGTGCTCCATGGTGTCCTAGCCCGTTGTGCGATGCGCATGGCATGATCAGTGCGCAGCAAACTACACAGTGTCGGAGATACGTCGTGGCATACAGTGTCCCTTTGCAAAAACGCTTCTAGGAATACAGTGTTCGCTGAGGCGCAGCTGACAAAGTCTGCGGTAGCGGAACTTCGCCTAGTCAGAAGCGGCACTCGGCAAAGATGTGCCCCCCTAGCGGACCGTTCTATCGGGTTGCGGGCATGTCTTACGTGCGCTACGCGAACCTTTGCGCCGACTACCTGCGGGCTGTGATGAAGGAGCCATTTAAGAGCAAGGCGCAGGCCCGCCAGGTCATCTACTTCCGGTCTGCCTCTGTGGCAGATGGCAAGGCCGGTGCATCAAGTAAGTACTGAGTTCCAGTCCACCGGCACTCTCTGATGGACTTGTTTCGCAGCACGTACGTGCGAGCGCCGCGTTGAAACCCGCTGATGCCTGCATTCCTAATTGAGCTTCAACAAACGTGTACGCAGACCTTGTCGATGTGAAGAACGGAATGCCGAAGGCAGCAAGCTCGTGAGGTTGGGCAATGTCCCGTGGAGCGTCGGCACTTTGGGAACCGTAGGGACGCTCGACAATTTGGGTCAAACGATCACAAGGGTGCGCATGGCCAGAGGCCCTGCAGCAGGGGGTTAGGGGAGCAGCATTCTTCTGGTGGGACGTCCGGATGGGGTGATGGGCCTGGGTTCCACGTTGGGGCGCAATGCTGTCAGTAGGGGTCCCCTGGCTGTCAGGCATTTAGCAAGCCACACGGCTGGCGGACGGTACGTTTAGTGCATGGACGTACCGAGCGCTGTAGCATTCGCCATTGGCAACGTTGTAGTGCAGTATGGCACCCCGCTGTGCCAGGGGCCTCAGAATCTGGCGCGCTTCGGGACTGAGTGCTCCTGGATCTGCGTGCAACGAGCCGCTACATCATGTAACGCGAGTAGAAATGCAATGTGCCTACGCGTGGAGCCCGGAGAGACATGGGTTTCAAGCAAGACGTGCATGTTGGTTCGGGTCACGGGCCTCATTACTGGCCAGGGTGCAGCAGGTCAGGTGGTCAGCCCCACTCGTCAGCGGCGGAGCTTGTCTGGCCCTCAGAAGGCGTGAAGAACAAGAATCCTTTGCAGCTGGGTTGGTATGCATATTTGTGGAGTTGGGACAGCGGAACCGCCACAGCGACACACCGTCGAGAACCCAAACGACGCTGCCTGGAGCTGCTGGTGCTTACGTGCTTGGGTTGACTGCCCGCTGGCGAGTCCCTTCTCCCTTCCCGTGTCCTTATCGTAAACCTTTCACAGGAGAGAACGATCGGTGGCTTGCAAACGGTGAGAACTGGTGAGAAGGCTGGCCCAATAGCCATACACATACATACACACAGCGAGGAGATAAGTACAGCAGTCAGCAACTCGACTAACAGCTTTCTCTTCGGTCGCTAACCTCCTAGTAACCGCACATGTCACTGCGGTCTAGACTAGGGCAACGTCTCTGGAACTCGCTTTGGATTTTGCGCTCGTACCTCCCCTCACCGCATCTATCAATACACACAGCGAGGGTCTAGGGTCTCGTCTCCTTACCCTGTCTTACCCTTGCCAGCCCTTGCTTTGGAACATGCGTTTGTACCTCCCCTCACCGCACACCCTCTTGCACAACACACAGTTCCCAGCGCAGACGGATTGCGAACGCACATCAGCAGGGACACAACCAGAGGTCCGGGGCACCTCTCGTGCATCAGGGAACATGCAGCGCGTGCAGTACGCTCAATGCTGTTTGGGAGCCCCTGGCTGTGCACGCTGAGTCCTCGAGCTGCACCGACAATGGTGAGGCCACGGCTGGCTGCACAGGTCAGGAGCCTTCACCCCGGCAGTTGTGACAGCCGCAGCAGGGCAGCAGCACGCGTCATACGTCAGCTACAGCTGATGCGGCTGGAATATAGAACAACTTGCACATACGGTTATCCAGCCATTATCCAGCCCGCGGAGCGGCATGTGGCGTAAATAGTGTATCAGAAATTACTTAGCCATTGGTCTGGGTCAGAAGTTTGCCGGTTGCAATTAATTGGGCCCAGCCGAAGTCCGGGAAGGAAACACGGCGACGGCGGCAGGGGCAGAAACATGGCGGCGGCGAGGACTGAACGAAGCAGCAGCAGACTTTGCGTCCGCAATGTGGGAGAGGTAGTTCATCCTGCACCTGTCAACGCACGCAATCAGTTTCTCAGGCTGGAAGACACACCGTCCTAGGGACGCATAGAGCACGGATGCAGCAGTACAACTCAGTACGGTCGCGCGCCACACTATCAGCCCTGACGGAAGAACCCCTGACTACCTTCAATCATGGCTTGGTAACGTTATAGCTTCATTGCGCCCCACTGCATTGGGCGAGTACTGCTGCCTCAGCACGGCGAGCGCATGGTGCCAAGGTGCCATGCAGGGTGCAGCCCGCCCTGGTGCCATGTGTCGTTGCCGTGCTGGGCGAGGCGCATGCTGAGTCCCAGTAGCAAGATCAGACGGATCTGCGACATTCCTTCTTTTACAAATCGCTTATATACAAAGAAGCTTTTGCATGTAAGGCATTCTGCAACGGACGTCGGTCTCGACGCTTCAAACTCCTTTATGCCGTTTGCTGCTGCCTAGGCTACATCCAAGACTGCGCCTCCGAGGCGCAGCGCATTGCCACTCGCAACGTTTCCGTCATTCATCGTGTGTGCTCGGGGACCAACATGGCCCCGACACACATCTCGCCCCCAGCCCCCACCTCCATCCTATTCACCCTTTTCATTATAGTACTATGGTACAGCTCAAACATAGGAGTTCTGCTGCTCAACAAGTACCTGCTGTCCAACAAGGATGCGTCTTTCCACTACCCAATACTGTTGACTTTCTGCCACATGGCTGCATCCTTTCTCATCGGAGGCGTGGTGGCGCTCACTAATGTGCTTCCCTTTAAAGCAATCAAGAGTCGGGTTCAAGGCATCAAGGTAAAGCTGCGTGTACAGCGGTGGCAGCATACACTCTCCTCAGGGGAAGGGGGCGGGGGAGGGGCCACGGACAGCACGGTGGCACTCCGGCGTGGGCCACAGGCCGCAAAGCCCTTCCGTTACGCACTGCACAGGGGCGCGTCCTCAAGGCCATGCAAATCTTCAATGCTGTACACCTGGGGATGATTTACAGTAAGTACTGCCCATACGCCACATTCGTACAGGTGGTCGTCTTGGCTGGCGTCTTTTGCTTCACGGTGGTCCTGGGCAATGCGAGCCTGAAGTACATCCCTGTATCATTCAACCAGGCAGTGGGTAAGCGATGCGGAGTCGCAGCACAGTCCCTGCTGCGGTGCCCGGCAAAAGCTTTCAACCTCTCGTCGAGGCCAAGCCCACATACTCCGCAGCGTGCTCTGCCGTGCACTTGTAGATGCGGACGTCGTGTTTTGGCCGTTGGCCACATGATACAGTGATGCCTGCGACCATGCAGTGCGTTAGCGGAACACATCCGCGCCCCGTGCGCCGGGCCGCCACCACCATACGCCGCCTTCGACATCCGCATTCCACGAGGCTGCTCTCCTGACCGCACCAACTAACCCATCTCATTGTCCCCCAAACACCCAATGCCTGCACCCGCCTGCACCCGCACCCGCAGGCTCCACAACCCCCTTCTTCACAGCCATCCTAGCATTCCTGATGCAGGGCACCAAAGAGGCTCCCCTCACCTACTACACGCTCATCCCCATCATGCTGGGCGTGGTGGTGGCCAGCGGCGGCGAGCCCTCCTTCAACGCCCTGGGCTTCATCTGCTGCCTGTCCGCCACCGCCCTCCGCGCCCTCAAATCCGTCGTACAGTCCATCCTCATGACCGACCCAGCCGAGAAGCTGGACCCCATGAGCCTGCTGGTCTACATGTCGGGGGCCTCCATTTGCTTCCTGCTGCCCATGGCTGCCGTTATGGAGCCCGCGGCCTTCTCCCGCATGCACACCCTGGTGACCACCAGCCCGGACTTTGTGTACTGGCTGGTGGGCAACTCGTCGTTGGCCTACCTGGTCAACCTGACCAACTTCCTGGTGACCAAGTACACCAGCGCGCTGACGCTCCAGGTGCTTGGGAACGCCAAGGGTGTGGTCGCGGCGGTGGTGTCGGTGCTGATCTTCAAGAACGCGGTCACGTGGACGGGGTGCCTGGGCTACGCCATCACGGTTGGGGGCGTGGTTCTGTACAGCGAGAGCAAGCGGAGGGCGAAGGCGGCGCGAGCGGCTGAGGGGCGCAAGTCGCCCCCGGTGGTGCAGGCGTCCTCAGAACGAGATCCGCTGCTGGGTGGCAGCAGCAGCGCACCCGGCATGTCTTATGATGGCCCAGAGCGCGTCTGAGGGGATCTGAGCCGTCCGGGGGCGCTTGGCGCTGGCAGGGGTGGTAGTGCAGGTTTGGTTGGGGCTTGCCGGGTGAGGATGCAGACAAGGGCCATCTGTTGCCCGTCTACCCGCGTGTCGGGGCAAGGTTGGTGCGTACGCGCGCTTTGGGCGTATTGGCTTGCAACGGGACTGGCTTGCGTACCGGTATGCTGTCGGTTCGATTCGATGTTCTTAAGATGTTGGAGTGTATGGGTTGCCGCTGACCATGTTGGTAGCAGCAGCGTGGGCTTGGCCGGTGGAACTGACGCCTAGCGCCTCCGCTTGCTGGCTGCACTCATTGGTGTGCCCTGCGTGCTACGTGGGTCTTGGGGTAGTGCGAGCACGTACGCGTGCGCAAGCATGACTTTGCCCTATGCACGCCATTCTGCATGTTCTTTGCCATTGTTCATATTTCCATGCCCGTTTAGGACGAGTCGGAGATGGCCCTGTAGTGAGGCAGGGATGCGCTCGGTGTGCGTTGCGCGTGTTGGTTGCTCCTTTCTCTGTTTTTCCCGTGCACTTGGTGAGATGGGGTGGAAACGGCCCGTAGCACGGACAGACCACTGTTACCCTTGGTGCGCCGCCACGGAGCCGGCGATGCCAGTCTACGCGCGAGGAGCTGCGAATCTTGAAGCCTACAAGCACTGTACTGCAATAACCATAGTACCGGCCTTGACTCAAGTGAGACTCCTGCCACCTACCGCAGACGGCACACCCGACAGCCGAAACAGCCTTGAGCCAACACGTAACACACGCTCCCGGTCACCTTCGTCTCTACCGCAGTATACAGTAGCTGCCATTGAAATGTGTATTCCTTCACCTGGCCGCCCTCAGCTACCGAATCTCCACGCCACCATGCCACTTGGGGGTGAGCCCCTTGCCCTGTAGCGACTTGAATGCCTCAGCTCCATCCTCCCTCATCCTCCCTGCCCCATGCCCTGAGGTAGGGGGAACTGTCAATGCCCTTGGCCGACCTCAGCTGCACTGCACAAGAGGGGCTCATGGTGTGTCAGTGTTACACGACAAGGATTCTTCGCCTCTGCAACGTACTGGTATGGACATCCACCTCCATCCAGGTTGCACGTCGTCCATGTTTCGTTGTGTGGCATCTAGGCCGTTGGGTAGATTGGGCGTTGCTAGGCGTGGTCAAGCTCTTGGTCAAGCTGCACGCGATGTGCGAGCCAACAGCCCTTGTACGGCTGGGCCCGTGGGGCCTCCTCATGCTGCTTTGCTAATCATCCAAGTTCAAGCGAATGCTATTCACCATACCGGTAGGAAAATGGTTTTGAGTCAAAGCTCCTCCTTTTCTCCGTGGCACAGTGTACGGTATGATAACGCCTTGGCCAGGCATGGGATTACAGGGAAGCAATGCAGCAGCTCCCGCCGCCCTGTCCCTTCCCGTCTCCTCACCCTCCAAAAGTCCGAAGCACTCCTCGTCCTTAGAAAGCTCGCCCTCAAAACAGCCGCCAGCTGGCAAATCGTGCTTGCCACACGCCAGCGCGCTAAGACGCGCTGCTGGTGCGATCGGATACTCCTGCCCGCAAGCCAACACCCACGTCGCGCCTTCGAGTACCTGACTGACACTGAACCCCTGTCTCTGAAGCAGTACCCAAAGCAAACAGTACATTTCAACGCCAACAAACGAAGCGCAAGGAACTAGTTGCTCTTCCTTGGATCAGCACACCTACACACGTCTACCGGAGTCACGGTTCCGGCATGCAGCATCCGTGACTGGCAGCAGCAGCATTCAGTCTCAAGGACATTCTTGGTTGCTCGATCTCCCATGTGCTGAAATATGGGCCGTTGCGAATCCTTGTCAGGCCTGTGCATGGCCCAATTCTTGCAACAAGGGTGCTGAAAGCCTCAGACACGCATCCACAGGGGAAACGATGGCACGTCAGTCCCGCCGTTGCCCAAGCCACGCACATGGGTGTGGGCTGTGCCTCTGCCTTCATGGGTGCAGCGAAAGAGTTTTGATGCGTGCGAACGCGAATTACCGCACAAGCCTGTGGGCAGCCACAAGATGCCCTTTATTTATCAACCCTGACATTTCCGATTCGGTAACAAGCCATCCCGGCCTTCGCGGCGTGTATGCAGTGAAACAAGCTGTGGCCAAACCCGCTTTCAAGCAACCGTTCTCAACGTTTGTGGTATCAAACTGAGGGGTCCATGCAAGTGCGTCTTGCTCAGCTCAGTGACGCTAACCATCGGGCAACTTGACCGCAGCCGGTAAGCTATTGAGATGGAGAGCAGCTGAGAGCGTCATGTGCGCACATATGCTACGTGACTAGCACAGCGCTATTGCACCAGTGTACCGTAAGGGACAATGCAGTCGATGAATATGGGTACCAGACGGCATGGCAAATGCTGTGCCTCCCGACGCCCACCTGCCTGGCCTTGGCTAGGCGATGCTGAACAGCTACCACACCACCGCGCTCCCGACAACCTGCCAGCAAAGCACCACCTGCTGATGCATTCGCCCTCACAGGGCCGTGACTTTCCACTGGGCAAACGCATCAGGTGCTCGAGCGGCAGTGATGAAACCCATCGCCATTGCAGGCCGCGCCGCAGCAGGGCTTCACACATTTGCCTTCGCCATCAACATGTCCGGTGGCCTTGCACACCGCCGCCTGCTTCCTCTCTGCAGCAGTCCTCTCCAGCCATTCCTGCCGCCGCCTGAGGTCCTGCACATACGCCACCGCTGCCGCCGCTGCCACCGCGCCCAGCTGCACCAGGCCGCACGCCTCCGCCGCCCGCACCGCCGCCTGCCCTGCCAGCAGGCTGGGGTGCCGGCTCCAGGCGCGCAGCACCCTCGACGCAGAGTACATGCACGACAGCAGAACCGCCTGCGGGTGCCCAAGCGTTGGCGGCGCAGGTGTTTAGGGCAGGATCACTGTCGACCAGAATGTGCGGACGTAAATGCATCGACACAATATTGCTGTTGAGGGCACCAAAGTCAGATGAAAGCAGGGCGCAACGCTGCTGGCGGTCAGCAGGGTGCTCAGGAGAGTGAGTAGGGCTGCTCACCTGTGTGCAGACCGGCATCGTCGCGCCCGCCGCGCCCAGCGACGCGACGTAGATCATGGCGGAGCAGCAGCGCACGGGGCCGTGCGTCCAGCCGCGACGCAGGGCCAGCTGCTGCGACAGCAGACACGACGCGTTGAGCACCACCATGTAGGGCCCCAGCAGCACCAGGCAGCGCGCTCGTTTGTAGAAGGACTTGGGCACCAGCAACGGCAGCAGCGTCAGGCACACCTCCACCGACGTCTCCAGCTGCACACGGAACAGCGCCGCACCGCTGAGGCCAGCCGCCGCCACGTGTGCGGTGGCACAGCGCAGCACCAGCACTGCCAGCACGCCCAGAGCGTCGGTCTTGGACAGCTGCGCGCAGCACGAGCGCTGGTAGGAGGTCTCCAGGCTGTGGTCCGAGAAGGTGGGCAGCACACGCGACGACAGCGCTGCGGCCAGGCCAGGCCCGGCCAGGCCAGGCCCGGCCCGGCGGGCCACGGAGGCCAGCGTCAGGACCGCGTAGCAGGCGGCCGCCAACAGCGCCAGGCCGGGGAACAGCGGCCGGTGCACGGTGGAGACAAGGACCCCCACGGCCAGTGCGAAGAGGGCTGCTACCATGGGCATAGCCACGTGCAGGACGGAGCCGTGAGGGTGGGCAGCAGCCACATCTCGGATGGCGGGGGCATGGGCGACCTCGGGCACTGCCAGCATGTTGGCAGACCCTGGCAGCGCCCCAGTCGGGTGTTGGGCGGGCTGGTCAGCGGGAGAGTCGGCAGGCTGCAGGGAGTCCTCATCGCTCTCATTAGGGAGCTGGTTCAGGATGCTGCATACCACTGCCGTTGCGTTGCCCATCTTGCCGTCCGCGGTCCTGGACGCCGACAGTTGGCTGGTCGTGGCGGTCAGGGCGGCGCTGCTGGCGGCCACGTAACAGAAGCTGATGCTGCCGACGTCGCTGTCGCTGCTGTTGGATGAGACCCGGGACAGCACCAGCTCCCGCGCACCGCCCTGCACCGCCCGTGATCCTGCACCTGCCACCAGCTGCTGCTGCGGGCGACCCACGGCGGCACCCAGCGCCAGCTGCGCCAGCACAGCCGCTTGGCTGCCCGCCTCGCACTGCGCCGCCCAGCCCGCCAGGGCACGCACCATGGGCAGGCTGCCGGTGCGCACGCAGCGCTGCGCGAGAGACAGCCCGTCCGCGTATGGCACCTCCAGCACCGCCCCCATGTCCTGCCCGTACTGGCTGAGCGCGCCCACCAGGAAGCCCGCTACGTGCACAAGCCCTGCGTCCACGGCGTGCGCCACGAGCTGCTCGCACATGCATACGAGCTCCAGCCGCGCCTCGCTGCTGTGCTCGCCCTCCTCCGCGTCGCCATCGGCATCACTCTGGCTCATGATAAATGACGTGAGCAGCTCGTCCTGGTACAAGGCAGGGCCTGCAGCCGCAACCTCCTCGGATGCCATGGCTTCGGAGGTGGTGGTCTGGAGCAGGTCGGGCGGCGTAGTGACAAAGGAGCGCTGGTCAAGCAGGCGGCCCAGGTCGGCCACGAAGGCGGTCAGGCTTGCCAGGCCGCCTGCCGATTTGGTGGCGATGCAGGCGCGCTCCCGAGCAGACAGTTCCAGGGCCATTGCGAGCTCGGTGAGGGCCACGCACGGCTGCCAGTTGCTCAGCACAGCGCCGCCGGCTGCCTGCGCCTCGACCGACAGCAGCCCGCAGCCCGGGGCGCCGCGCAGCCGCAGCAGCACGACGTCCGGGGCGGCATAGCCCACGGCAGCAAGGGCAGAGGCTACACGCGACGCACTTGCCGCGGCGGTACCCACGCTGGCGCCGTCCACGCGCTGGCCGCCCACCACCAGTGGCACGGCCACGGCTTGCAGATAACCACCTTGCATGCGGGCCAGCAGCGACACGTCGGGGCGCGCCAAGCCCGTGCCGTACACGAGCACGTCTGTGCAGCCGTCCGGGTCTACATACGCGGAGGAGCTCACGTGCGCGACCACTGGGACCTCTCCGGAGGCCTGCAGCTGCGCCAGCGACGCCTGCAGGCTGGGCGCTGCGCCGGGCACCGCGCCACCCCGCCACATGACCACACGGTCCTGTACCTGCACCGCCAGCGAACCGTGGGTCGCTACAAGCCCCAACGCTGCACGCAGGTCCGCCGGGTCCAGCCGGAGCACGGGCTCAGCCCCGGCCTCCTCGGTGAGGGAATCGCAGCCGATCACGAGGCCGCAGGGCATCGTCACCTCGAGCGTCAGGTGCACGCAGCCAGGGCGCAGGTAGCCCTGCACCAGCTCTGCGTCGGCGTTCTGGACCAGGTTGCGGATGCGCTGGTAAAGGTCGGGCGGCAGCTGGTCGGGCGTGCAGTCTGCAATCTTGAGGCTGACGCGCACGATGATGTCCTGCGACTGGTACTGCGCCGCCGTCCCGCCGCTGGCGACTAGACGGCGCGCCACGTCCAGGCTGGACATGCCGGCCCCGGAAACGTGGCCGTTGCTGCCGTAGCCCGAGTTGATGCCCTCCGCCATGCCGTTGCCGTTGGAGGTGGGGTAGGCCTGGCCAGAGAAGGTCGACGCAACGGCCATGGGACCGCGCACCCCGTAGGCGCCGTCGCCGTTGCTCAGCAGGCCGCTGCCCTGGTTGTGGTAGCCGGCGGTGCTCCTCATGGACATGGAACTGCCGCCACTCAGCGGCACACCTCCGGCGTCCATGCCGCCTGACAGGCCCATGCCCATGCCGGAGCCCATGGCACCAGGTCCCACGTGCGTGCCATGTCCGAAGCCCTGGGCTGCCTGGTGGCCCTGCGGGCGAGGGCTGGCCCCTGCCCTGTCTAGCGCCTGCACATTGATGGGGAAGGCCTCCCCTGCTCCATGCTGCCGGTTGATGACGACGTTCCCCCTGGCCATCATGTCGTCTACTGCCATGGCGTCGCAAGCGGCGGTCGAGTCCCGCGCGTGCGCCTGCATCTGCTGCCGGTGCTGCAAAGCGGCGGGCAAGGCCGCGACACCGGTGCCGCCCAGCGCCTGCATCATGGGGAGCCGCATGGGGTCCTCCAGGGCACCAGAGGCGGGTGCGCTGCCCAGGCCCGACCCACCCAGCCTCATGGACGCCGGCCCCAGCTGGTTAGACGCGCGGGAGCTCAGCAGGGACACGTCGCTGCGCACTGCCGTGGGTCCACCCTGGCCAAGGAGCTGCTGGTGCTGCGGCTGCTGGAAGGTCCTCTGCTGCTGCTGCTGGAACGTCATTTGCTGCTGCTGCTGCTGCCGCCGTTGCTGCTGCAGGCGCAGTAGCAGCAGCTGCTGCTGGTCCAGGCCCTGCAAGCCCAGCTGCTGCTGCGCCTGGAACTGCAGGTCAGGCGTGCCGTAGGTCATGGCGGCGTTGCTGGGGCTGGAGAAGCTCGAGTCCGGCAGGCCGAACCGCGGGTCCTCCGGGATGGGGCCATCCGAGTAGGCGTCCAAGTAGCCGTCCAGCACCTCGTCCAGGGCCGCGGGCGGCTCCAGTTCCCGGGCCATGGACGGGTCAGCCAGCCCAAAGCTTGTGTCGCCACCCATCACAGGGGCCGGTTGCGTGTAGCCAGGCAGCGGCATGCCGCCATCATCGCCCGTCGTCCCGTAGTACGGCTGCACCGGCTGCGGCTGCCAGTCACGCTTGCTGGTGGCGCCAAATGCGAGGGAGGAGTTGGTCGGCCCTTGGTCGCTGGTCAGGTCGCGGCTGATGGGCTGGTGGGCCTGCGCACAGCACGGGGGAGGCAGCGGGAAAGGCGGTTTAAGTGAAGTGAGCACTTTTGCATCCGTCCTTCAGCAACTGCCGGAGAACAGTTTCAGAGTGATTCCAGAGTCCCTTGCGCCGGCCCTTGGCTTCCCAAAGCGGCCAGCTAGCCAGCTTCCGTGTATGCAGTAGAAGCATGTATGGAGTTGAAGCATGTATGGAGTTGAAGCCTGGTATATGCCCCAGGCCGTAAGTATGGATTTGCACACCTTTGTATTGCTGACGTCCGCGCTCAAGCTGCTGGTTGTGTGGTTGCTGCTGTCAGAGCGCGGGTGTGCAGATGTGGCCTTCCTTCCCTTCCCAGGGCGTGAGGTGTCCATGGGGTCCCGCTTCCGCCGACGGGCGTTGTGCTGCTGGAGCCTTGCGCGACAGCTCCTGCAGAGAGAACTTGATGTGAGCATCATGCAACAAGACACGCAGGCTGCTCAAAGCAGCTGTCACATGACCATAGCGCACCTCTTTGTTCCGTCGAACTCCTCCAAGCTTTGGAACCTACAAGGAACGGGAAAGGTAGGAGGGCGACACGTCGGCATAAAGTGAGCCGGTCGACCTGAATGATGCTGACAACTGCTTGCTGGCCCTGTACAACTTACCGGCCGCACTGTTGGCAGAAGCGAGACGCGACTTGGTTCACAGTAATGCTCAAGCGCTTGAGATGGGGCTCACAAACACGATAACGCTGGTAATAGCTCTTTGCCGTCGTCAGGTCGAAGCCGCAGCCCTCGACCTGCAGGTGCAGCGGAGTATAGCGCAAAGGCATTGGGTTTTGCTGACTGGCACTGGGAAAGCCACCTGAGTGCCGACCTCACAGCAACACCAGAGCGCAGTATGCGTATGAGTGCGCTCATGTGCAGGACTTCCGGGGTGCTCTCAGAGGGCAAACCAGTGCTCGTGCCCCGCTGCATGGGTCTCGGAGAGGGCGGTCGAGAGCGGAAACGCACCCACAATGACCGACAGTTAATTACCTGGCAAACGAGTGGCCCTTTCGGCCGGGCCTTCTCAAGGCGCCTTGAGCCTTCCTCGTTTACGGGTGGGGGTGCGGGGAAGTCCACAGGGAAAGGGCCCACAAGCTCCTCTGCAATGGAACAAAATGTAGTAAGATAACAATTTATCACGCAAAACGTGGTATGCGTCTACAACCGAGTCACGTCGGCTGACTCCCACCTTGTTCGGCCTCCCGCCTGCTTGCCGCCTTGAGCGCGACAGGGTCCCAGCTGTAATAGTCGCTCTGCCATGTCCTGTCTTCGGCTGAAAAGGCAGCGGCCAATGCCGCGGCCACATCGCCGCTGGCCATGCTCTGCCCCTTCAGAGGTTGAGAGCCAGAAGACGTCTACCTCACAACAGAGTCCATGTGCTTTTACGTTATACTGTTTATCAAAGTGCAGCGCAATTCGAATCTGTAAGAGCTGAAGCAGAGTTTACCGCAATTACGCAACGGCCCATTCACACACAGACACGGTTAACAGTACAGCAACATACACAAACAATTTTTTTGTGTAGTAAGTTTTGGCCATTCCATCCCGGTGACGTCGTTATGTACGTGGTTTCCTATTATCCGGGGGAGCTCCCCTGCCAATCCCATCCCAGCACACGGCTGTCGTGCACGGCAGCTAGGGCGTTGAGAGTTTGCCGCTGAACGAGATACTCTGTATGGTGATTATTCTGCAGTCCTGAGCCCGAGATGCAGCCCTTGGAAGATCCGAGTACAGGCCAACGGGGGTGCAGGGCACCCTCCGGCCCTCCGCATGGGGGCGCAGGAGCTGGCAGGAGCAGTACTGCCCAGGGTGGCGTACTACGGGCTAGGCCAGGCCTCACACGTGCATGGCGCATGCGCTCTTCCTGAGTCTTTTGCATCGCGGCATATGCAACTACACATTAGTTGTACTTGAGAGCCGTGCACGCCATGTGCACCGTGGAACGCCTGGCACAGGGCAGCTCCCCTAGCCTAGCATTCCTGTCATCTTGGTTGGCCACCGCCGCCAGAGAAGCAGAACGTAACAGCAGGTGACCGCGACCATAAATGCTGGCGTGTTCAGACATACGTTGTCTGGCAGCGGTAAGTGGCAGATGCCCAGACCTCCATGGAGCTGGTTGCCCGTATCTACTGAAAGCGGGTCAGACCATCTCCCCAGCTCGTCCAACACTATTAGCCCGGCATTACACCAAAACGTAAAGACGTTGCGATGTGAACGTTTGGCAATCTGGAGGTGACCGCTCGGCATGGCAGGTAAGGTTTCGGAACGCACGGTGGTGCACGTGAGTACGAGTGTGAACTCCGGTTTAAGGAGAGGGACATGCGTTCGATCATGATGGAGGCACCCCCCATAGCCCTTGCTTCATTCCTGGACGAGGTATGGCAAGAAAGGCATCGTATCCTCCAGCGGCGTGCTCGGCCGGCTGTGAGGCGTGTGGGTAGTGGCGAATAAGCCCCGCCGCCCCGCACACCAGTTATTATTTTGCACTACTCGTCCTTATGGCCCCCTGGCTCTCCGGACGTGCCCCTCTCGGGGTCTGTAACTGTAACTGTAACTGCTAACCGAGTTAGCCAAAGCTGGCCAACTGCCCAGGCACACTGTATGCGACACTGCCCCTCGCAGCGCCCTTCCATCTTGTGACACCGTTCTATGTGTTGGGCAACAAGCTCTGGCAAAAGCAGGAAAGCTCCACACGAGCGCTGACTGGACCCCGCCAGGCCTCACCCGCTTCGTGAGGAGCCTGGCGGCGCCACCGCCCCAACACTCACATGTACACGCCTTGTTCAAGGTTGAGGGGACCTGGTGCCACACCCCGCAGCTTGACTCCGAGAACCTCCGAGCGACATGCAGCGCCCCATGGGCCCTTGGGCAAGGGCATCTACGGGCGTACCCCCTCAGCACCAAACAGGCGAAACCCAACAAACCGGAAGTGGTCGGGGTACGCCAACTGCATCAGGCTACACCACGTTCTTCCACACTCCTCTAACGGTGGGTGCTTGCACTCTTTTTGGACACTCCAGCCGTGTACTACATATGGCGTTGTGGGGCCCTTAGCCATGCCCTTTTGCGAGAGCACCGCATCCCAGTCACTGACATGCCTCTTCACAGGAGCCACGCCTTGCATGCCCACGCAGGTGACCGGCTGAACGCATGCACTACAACCCTGTATAACACGACTGACACCAGCCCGCAACCTTGCAGCGCTGCGCCTGGTAGGCCTCCTTACCAGGTGCAGCACTGTCCATCTACGCCGCTCCTGCTTTAAATGACCGCTGTAGCCACGTGTGAGTGTCAACGACTCCTGCAAGATCCAGTTCCGCTCTACGACTTTAAGGCTTTGTGTCTAGCCGGGTTGAATTGTGTAAGCGAATCGCCTACCTACCCGCGAATACACGGCTGCAGCGTGCAGCCCCCAGTGTGTGGAGGACCCTTGCTGGTTGAGTGGGCTGCGGGCGCGCCTGCACCGAACGTGCACGTGGCCGAGCTCCGAAGGATAATGGCAGCAAATTGGTACCCATTTGGGCAGAGCAAATTTCTAAGCGCATGGTCAATCGCAGAACAGACTGTGTGCTCCCTTCGGCATGCCTACCAGCCTTAATACCAACTTATATCCAATAAAGTACACACAGGGAAGGAGTGTAGGCACGCTGAACGCTGCTCGGTTCACCGAAACAATGCGCCGTACGGGCCCGTCTCAACACAGGTGTTGTGGCGTCCACCCGCATCCCCTCTGTTACACTAGGCTCCAGTGAACCAAGGACGTCGCCAATATGCTTGCCATTAAGCCTAACGTGTCCCTTAGCCGGCCGGCGGTCCGCGCGCAGTTTGCGCGGACACGCCTGGTGACCACCGCGGCCGCGAAGGGTGCGTCCAAGGCCAACAATAGCTATGTATATGAACATGATGCTTCAATTATTGAGCAGTTCAAGAAGGCGAAGGTGTTTCTGTCAAGGGGAACCTGAACTTGTGCCTCATATTGCGTGGACTCGGTGCAGTGACTGGCAAGATTAAGCTGGCGCTGGCAGCCGGCAAGGCGAACCCCGCTCCTCCCGTCGGTCCTGCTCTGGGTTCCAAGGTAGGGCAGCTGCCCGGTGTGCCAGCAGCGTCGCCTGCTTGCGCGCCGCATGCCGGCCAAGGACAACGAACCGCACACGCCCATGGCACGCAGGGTGTCAACATCATGGCATTCTGCAAGGAGTACAATGCCCAAACCGCTAAGATGATCGGCGATATTATCCCCGTGGAGATTACCGTCTATGAGGTGCGGACAGCGACGCCTCAACTCGCTAAGGGGTACCGACCTTGTCACCATATCAGTACGAATGCTTAAAAGTACTTATATAACCCCACAGGATCGCAGCTTCACCTTCATCCTGAAGACGCCGCCGGCCTCTATCCTCCTGAAGAAGGCTGCTGGTGGGTGTCCGGTGCGCAAGTGGAACAGTTCTGCGGTGCGGGCAACTGAGCTGATTAGTCGTTTCAGGGGGCCAAGCGGGGGAGGGGAAGGGCGGGGGGAGCAAAAAGGGGGATCTGAAACCCTCTGAGCCGTGCCCCTGCCTGATACAGCGACTGACCCGTGGCCTGACTTTACGCAGGCGTCGAGCGCGGTGCCGGGAAGCCCAACAAGGAGAACGTGGGCCAGGTGACCCGCAAGCAGGTGCAGGAGATTGCCGCCAAGAAGCTCCCAGACACCAACGCCACCAAGGTGGAGTCTGTGGTGCGCATGATTGAGGGCACGGCGAAGAACATGGGCATCAAGGTCGTGGATTAAGCTTGGCACCACTGTAAGCGGAGGCTTGGCGGTAGCGGACAGTATCATTCATGGGGCAGATGACGGCCAGCTAGCCTGCGACGCAGCAGTAGCGGCAGCATCGGGCGAACGCCTTCACGTGCCTTGTGCAAAGCCCTGTTGCTTGGGCACGTGAGTGTTCGACATGAGGTTTTGGTGTGCATGGAATAGCGGTTGCCTGTCAGCCTGGGCAGGTGCATCAGTACCCAGTACGGGCAGCGGCTGAAGGAGGCGGAGGGTGGACGTCGTGGGGCACACGCCATGGGGATTCATGGCCAGCAATTCCAACGGGCTGGCACGTGTTGGTGTGTTAGGTGCAAGAGAGCCACCTGACCTGGGATCTTGCAACGTTGTAGCGATTGGGCGGCGCGAAGCGAGGGAGGGCAGACACAGTGGTCCGGTGGACCTGGCAAGAGGATTGGGTCGGATGGTGAGACGAGGACTCGTGCGGCAACCGCCTAGCCTGTATTTTGCCACGCAATCATTAGCAGGCGTACCCGCCTGTAAGGCGCTAATTTTTGCACGCCTGCGTGGTTGCGTGGCAGGCATCGCTCCTTGTACCTGTTTGCAATTTTTGCTGCGTGTGCAGCAGGATTGGGAGCGGTGAGGTCGTGCGGGCAGATCTGGCGGTGCCGCTGCGGGACATGGGCAGCGTTGCCTGGCTGCCGTGGCCTGGCAGCAGGGACGGGGTGTGCGTGGCCACGAGGCTTTCCGTGTAAAGCTTATTCTCGGATGAAGGCCTCGGCATACAGCTGTTGCTTTTACCTGTACTCGTGTTTTGTGAGTATCAGAGGTCAAGTCCCTGGTTTTGCTGCGTCGCTTTCGTACACCAGGGAATCAGGCTGCCTGGGACACTCGCTTCTGTGCAAGAAGCCAAAGCAGCAGGATCTGGCCGGACCCGCTAGGGGCAACGCCAGTGCCAGAATGTCAGCAAACGAAAGAGCCGAGACCTGACAGTAAGCCAGACTAGTTAGTGAGCGCATGACAAGACACCGCCTGACGTGTGATGGCCCTGTGCAGCAGCTTGGAGCGTGCTGCATGCACCGTCTTGCAGCAAGGCAGGGTGGTATCAAGGCATGTAAGGAAGCGCAAATCCAGGTCTCCCTCTCATTCCTGTCCTGTCTCCTGTGGTGTTGGTGATCAGGTCACCCCCGCTCACGTTCTGCCACCTTCGCAGTTGAGGGTCCCAAACTTGTGTTCCTGCTGCGCGCTGGCTGGTGTGCGCCTGTCCCTTCCCCTCATCTGCCCTGAAAGTCTTTCCGCCAGCTTCCATCGAGGAAACCGCAACCTCGGCGAGGCCCAACAACCGGGGTAAATTTTAGGCGGCGGGGGGGGGCTGGGGCCAAGTCTCACGCACCATCGCTGGCGCAGGTGCAGCTCTCCTAACGGTCCCATCCACTCGGTCTCACTACGTGAGTCGTCGTAGCCTGCGTGCTGAGGTTGGCAACAGAATGCAGGATTACGTTGAAGGGCAAGGCTGTAGGCATGCACAGGGCTCTGGACGACCGTTGGTCGTTAGCGTGGCGTGCAGTTGGCCAATGCCTCATGCTAGTGCACGAGCCCAAACGGTGCAGACGCGACTCGTGTGCTTCAATTCGCCGAACTGATTTTATGCCGTCCTTCGCTTGGGACAAGTGGGCTATCTGAAAGCCGGCTCGATTCCTGTAGTAATACGTTGCCTTGCCGATTTGCAGCGAGCACATGTTTACCATAAGCATTGACTTTGCGTCGAGTCTGTACTAGTCGTGCTATTAAATGGGCGACTTCAACCCAGCCTTTAGTTTTAGTTTCGACGACGGCGGGTCTGCTGCTCAACCGGCATGGGAATTTGCGAGTAAGCGTAATATAGGAGGACGAAAAGCCTGCCACTTTGACCTAGTCCAGTTGCTCAGCCCGTTTGAGAGCGGCGCCTCTCGCGTCCCTTCGGCACGAGCCGCCAGGAGAGGCGTTCTCGTTTACCAGACGCACTGGCTGTAACTCCATACAAGTGTATTGCAATCCCATTGGGTCAGCGGTCCCAGCGGGTGAAGTAAACAGCGGGCGGCAGCACCCAGTTCGAGAACAAGCTCCAGGCCTCAACTGCCACCCCTGCCCGTTGCTCACCCCCCTACAGGCGTGTTGCGGCAGGCGAAGCTGGAGGGCCCTGTACACGGCACCAGCATTGACCACAAAATCGCCCAGCGCCTTAGCAAGGGCGGGGCCACGGCGGGCGACAACCAGCGCAAGGGCTCGGCCAAGGCCGCGGGCAACAAGCGGCGCCGCGTAGATGAGTCTGAAGAGGAGGAAGGGGAGGGGGACAGCGAGGAGGAGCTGGGGGCTGAGGAGGACGAGGATGAAGATGATGAGGACGCCCCCTTGCCAGGTACGGGTGACGCTGAAATTCCTCTTCCTGGCATGGGCCACAGGTGGTTTGCTGGCGGGTAGGCCGGGGGTCTAGACCGTGGACTGCCGCTGAACCGCGCTGAGTCATCTGTAAGCTGGAGTTAGGGGCTGGGATGAGTGCTGATGGAGGAAAGGGCGTGGGGGCAATAGGCAGGTGCTGATGGTTTTGGGCGTGAGCATCAGGGGTGTGGCAACACGGAGATGCCCGACTCCTCTGCGCAACCGCACAAACCCTGTAGGCGAGCTGGATGATGACAGCGACGGGGCTGAGGACGACGAAGATGAGGACGACGATGAAGATGAAGATGAAGAAGGCGGGGGTGGGGATGAGGATGAGGAGCAGGAGGAGGAGCAGAACGGGCACGCAGGCGGAAGGGCCGCCGCCGGCACGCGTAACGGCAGGCAAGGGCAGCAGCAGCAGGAGGACCAGGGGGGGCGGCTAGGCAAGGCCGCCGCCAAGGCGCAGGCGGACAGCGAGGAGGAGGACGATGACGACGAGGGGGAGGACGGGGAGGGGGAGAGCGAGGAGCCGCCTGGGAGTAGTGGGGGCGTAGGGGAAGAGGAGGACGAGGAGGGGGAGGGGGAGGAGGACGAGGGTGGCAGTGAAGGGGAGGAGGAGGAGGAGGAGGAGGAGGAGGAGGAGGAGGAGGAAGAGGAACGTGAAAAGGGCGGGAGGGCCGCGGCCGCAAAAGGCAAGCAGGCGCAGCAGGCGCAGCAGCAGCAGCAGAAGCAGCAACAGGGGCAGGGTAAGCAGGGACAGCCGCGGGAGAACGGGCGGAAGAGCAAGTCCGAGGGCTTTTACAGCGAAACACCTGAGGTAAGGCAGCTGATGCGCAGTGCAGGGTTAGGGAACAAAGCACTGAGAGGGAGGAGGAGATGCAAAGCAACGCATGTATGGCGGTCAGGCGACAGCATTATAAGTGCCACTGTATGCGTCGGGATGCGGATGGGGGGCGGACGCAGCATGCACGGTGCCAGCGGTGAGGTGCACCTACCCCCTCTGACCTCGCCACAGGTACAGGTGTGGGGAGGCTCAACACCCTTACCCTGTATAGCGGTGCCTCTGAACTGGACGGTGTAGTTTGTGCCTTGCCCTCAATTGACTGGTGGTACGTCGACCGGAGTCCCCGCTAGCAGTGGCGGCAACTGCCTGCGGTGGGTACTCGGTTTGCATGCTGCCGTTTCCTGACACGTGCCGCCCCCCTCGGCCGCCGTTCTGGCGATGCAGGGCACCCGCTTCAGCGCCTCCTCCTTCGCCGACCTCAACCTGTCGCGCCCGCTGCTCAAGGTGCGCTGCCATGCATTAAGGCGTGCTGCGCAGGCGAATCTGCGGACGGCACGACGGCAGCGATGCGCCTCTCCGCAGCACTCTTATGCTCATCAGCAGGATTGCCGGCGTCACTGTTGGACCTGATTTCCGGCATGGGGCATGCCTGCACGTTATCTGCAATAGGCGGAAACCTTGTGCGGCTCGGGGCGACGTTCGTCTTGCAGTTGCCATGCCGCACCGTGCCCGTCTGTTCTTCACGGCCACTGCGACGTACTGCGCCCTCACGCCCACGACCTCCCCCTACCCACGCAGGCGGTGGAGGCGCTCGGCTACAAGTCGCCCACGCCCATCCAGGTGCGACTCCTCCCCTGCGACGCTCTCCGGTTCCTCGGGTCTGCAGCTACGGGCATACGCAGCCCAAGGAGGGGCGCAACAGCAGTAGCACCCTCAAAGTAGCCCCCGTGCACCTGCCTTCTTACCGCTGCCAGACCACCCACAGCCGCCTCTCAGTACCGGGCATGACCTGTCGAACATGCTGCACAAACGCACGCCTCCCTGCCCAGCGTCTCGCCCGCCTTGTGGGTGGCGGCTCCCGCGCGCTCACCAGCTGCGCCAAGCAACGTTACTAACCCACGCTCCTGCCCCGGCCCGCCCAGGCCGCCTGCATCCCCATTGCGCTGGCCGGCCGCGACATCTGCGGCAGCGCCGTGACTGGCAGCGGCAAGACGGCGGCCTTCGCGCTGCCCTTCTTGGAGCGCCTGCTGCACCGCCCGCGCGGCCTGGCAGCCACCTACGTGCTGGTGCTCACGCCCACTCGCGAGCTGGCGGTGCAGGTGGGTGCTGCGTATGGGGGCCGGCTGGGAATGTGGGAACGGGACGTATGCAAGGAGTTATGCATGCATATGGGGGTGCGAAGAGAGGCGGGGTTGGGCGGTTGGGGAAGGAGGACACGCCGCGGCGGCGTACCCGTAACCGGTATGAGGGCGGCATTGGTGGGTACAGCGGGCAACCAGGGCGGCTGGTGCTCATGAGGCGTGCCGAAGCGCATGTCATACTTAACCTGCGTCCAACACTCTGCGCGATCGTGCAGTTGGTGAGGCGCCGGCCAGCAGGTGCGGGGCCTGTTTTCGGTGTGGCTATGCCTCTAGCACCTGAACATGCATTGTGCCAAGTAGGTCCTGTCCGGCCCCCTGTCTTCCTTAATCGCGCAATTACTCCTCCCCCCCTAGGTTCACTCCATGGTTGAGAAGCTGTCCCAGTTTACGGACGTGACGGCGGCGCTCATCGTGGGCGGCCTCAGCCTGCAGGTGCAGGCGGCCACCCTGAGGAAGCAGCCGGAGGTGAGGGGAGGGGCGCAGGGAGGCATTGACGACAGCATGACGAGACAGCCGGCTGCTCTGCCTAAGGCGATGCAGGTTGGGGATGGGGACAAGGGGGGGCTGTGCAAGTGAGCGTAGGGGATGCATAGTGTATTGGGGCGGGGCGGCAGAACCCAGCAGCTGCAATAGCAGCTGGCGCAGCCATTCGGTTGGCGTCCTGGTACCGCGCTACTTGTTGAGGCCCCCTCCTGAGTCCTGGCCCGGCCTCTACCGACCCCCGCCCCCAACCCCCGGTTTCCTCGTGCTTCACGCGTACCCCAACCCCAGGTGGTGGTGGCCACCCCCGGCCGCCTGCTGGACCACCTGCGCAACAGCCAGAGCGTGGGGCTGGAGGACCTGGCGGTGCTGGTGCTGGACGAGGCGGACAGGTAGGGGTGGTGCCGTGGGGGGGAGGGGCACGTTGGTGTGGGTTAGCGCGTCATTCCCCAAACTTCAAAGGGCCGTCTGAGCAATGAATTGAGGCAGGAAAGGAAATGCGAATCATAGCAAGGAAGTGGGCTCACCCAGAGGCCTGACGGTGCCACAGAGCAGCGGCCATAACGCCGTTGCGCCTGGCTGGGGTGGTGGCGCTGCCCGCAGGGCGCCTTCCATTGCTGTAGCTCACGCGTCCAGTGTGCGTGCCTCGTCTTGCGCTCACCCTGTGCCGCCTGTCCACCACCAGGCTGCTGGAGATGGGGTTCAAGGAGGAGGTGATGGAGGTGGTGCGCTGCGCCCCCCGCAAGCGCCAGACCATGCTGTTCAGCGCCACTTTCAACGACCAGGTGGGGCGAGACCAGGCACAGGGCGGGCTGAAGGGGGGAGCGTGGGACGCGCCGGGACTACCGTATGTGTAGCGGTGCAGTTGCGGGTACACAATAGTTGCGGGGACACGTATTGCAAAGCAGGTGCTGGTAAAACACCCAAGCAAATGGCGTGTCTAGCGACTAGAAGCAGACATGGAGGCACGCTGCGGCTGTGAGCTGTTGGTGCCCCAGGACGGTGTGTACAGCGCCTTGATTATGTGGCGCGTTCAGTGCAGTAGTGTCACCAGCTGACTGCTTATGACCTACCAGCGCCCAACGCCGTGCACTGGGATGTCACCACACTCTTCATCTTCGTCGGTTCGTGATCCTGAGCATTCATTCCTCTTCACCCGCATCGCAACCCGCCCCACCGCCACCCCCCAGGTTCGCGACCTGGTGTCCCTCAGTCTCAAGCAGCCTGTGAGGCTGGCGGCGGACGCGGCGCGGGCGGCACCCAAGCAGCTAGCGCAGGAGGTGGGGCGGACACGTGCGGACTGTGGATCGAGCTTTGGTAGGGTTCAAAGTTTGCTTCAGCGTGCCGCGCTGGAGTGATGCACGAACGGCGCACCGGGAGGAATAGTTGTCAAAGCCGATCGACGGACTGAGCAGTAGTCTGGTGTAGAGGATACCTGGGCGTGTGGCTCTGCATAGCTATTGGTCAACACGCCAGCTACCTGCGTACAGCGCTGTGGTGGAGTGCGGTCGGCTCCATGGCCATAGAGTCAAACCAGGCAGAACCCTCCCTGGCGTCGTACCCCCACCCTCCCCTTCTCGTCTCCCCACCCCTACTGCAGATCGTGCGGCTCAAGGGCGCTGCCTCCGCCGCTGCCAAGGAGGCGGTGTGCCTGGCGCTGTGCGGCCGCTCCTTCGCGTCCGGCCGCACCATCATCTTCTGCAAGACCAAGACGCGGGCGCACAGGCTCAAGATCCTGTTTGGCTTGGCCAAGCTCCCGCCGGCGGGTAGGTCCGGGGTACAAGCCGGCTCAGGGTGAGAGCCGTACACTGGTGTGGTGTAGCGGCCCGACCGCTGCCTTGCTCACAACCGCTCCGCAGCAGTCTCCTCCGCTGCCCCCAGCCACCACCCCACTAACCTTCTCGTCTGCAGCTTGCCCGCGCTACCCTTATCCTCGCCCTCCCAGCACAGCTTGCCGCCCCATCACCGCACCTCTTGCGCTGTCCTTCACTTTGCCTTTTTGCAGCTGAGCTGCACGGCAACATGAGCCAGACCGCCCGCCTGGAGTCCCTGGAGTCGTTCCGGCGGGGCGACACGGCTTTCCTGCTGGCCACGGACGTGGCGGCGCGCGGCCTGGACATTCAGGGCGTGGAGGTAGGGGGGGGGGGCGGGGAGCGTGTTGGGGTGTGTGCGCCGACCGAGGGCGAGATGCAGTAGTTATGGTAAGCGCTCATGCTGGTGGAGACGGGCTGGGCCTGCGGACGGACGAGCAGGCCGGTGGACGACTGGCATGGTCCAAGCAAACTGAACTGCTCTTGCCCATCAGGTTGTCGTCAACTACGACGCGCCTTCCAAGCTGGAGACCTACCTGCACCGCATCGGCCGCACTGCGCGCGCGGGGGCTGCGGGCGTGGCGGTGACGCTGGTGGAGGACAGCGACAGGGCCCTGCTCAAGGTGGGGCAGGCGGGGAGGGGTGCGACATGCCTGCTGGTGCGGGTTGTTGACAGTGTAAGCACGCGCACGCCAGGTGGAAAGGCAGGGGGTGATGAGGGGCCGGAGTACGCACCAGTACAGGCTGCCTGCCGACGTGTCGTGCACGCAATGCGAGCCACGCGTAAGGGAACGAAGCGGGGGGCGTGAGGATCGGCCGGCTGCTTCAACGGCTTGTTGCCTACGCTGCGAGCCCCGTGTTTTTCATGTTGAGCTTACCCCCTGTTGCTTTCGTGTGTGCTCCGGCTGACGTTCGGCCCCAGGAGCTGTCCAAGAAGACGGGCGTGGCGCTCCGGCAGCGTGTGGTGCCCCCGCAGGCGGTGGCGCAGTGGCAGGCGCGCGTGGAGGCCATGGAGGTAGGCTGGCGGGCCGGGGAGGAAAGCGGTCGCGCATAGCGAACTACGCACCACGAAGCGGCTGGACAGCGCACAGCGAGCTGAACACGATCTGGATAGGGCTGGAGTACAGAGACACGACTAGTGCAATACAGGATTCTGTACAATCTGACCGTATCGCTGTGCGTAAGAGGGTGTCGACAGGGTAAGGGTAAGGGCGGAGGGCTTGGGGCAACGTGCGGGCGCTGTAGCCTGGGCTTTGCAGCAGCCTTGAAGCCAACAGGGCTGTGTCGGGTCTTTGGCCTTTGAAGCGATGCTTGCAGCTTGTGTGTCCGGTTTCTGTGCCCTCGTGCGACAGTGGCTCATGGTATGCAGGGGCACTGCTCACGCCAAAGGTCGTCCATGCGGTATGTACAGGCACACCGCAGCACTGCACGTGTCTTAACCTGCTTGTTTCGTCACCGCGCAACCCCCCGTTCCCCTAGGGCGACGTGTCCGCCATCCTGGCCGAGGAGCGGCAGGAGGCGGACCTGCGCAAAGCGGAGATGGAGGCCAACAAGGTGGGGGGGGGCCGGGAGGGGCCGGGGGAGCGAGAAGGGTGAAATATAAACAGCGTGATGGGAAGCGGAGGAAGTGTGCGAGCACAGTGGAACGCGGCCTGCATACCCTCGAGCCCAGCGCTTTCACCAATTGAAAGCCGTGGGCAGATATTGCTGTTGTGCACGCCCGCTGGGTGACTGTCAAGGCGTAATCCTTGTGGAACCCTGCCCGCAGGCGGCCAACATGCTGGAGCACGAGGACGAGATCATGGCGCGGCCCAAGCGCACGTGGTTCCAGACGGAGCGCCAGAAGCGGGAGCTGCAGCGGCGGACGGCGGCGGCGGCGGACGGCGGGGAGGTGGAGGAGGAGGACGGGGAGGGCGAGGAGGGCGACGCGGACGGCGGCAAGCAGGTGGGCTGGGTCACCAACACATGAATTCCCGCCGCTGTTAACAGTAGCCCATGCGAGTCGATTGGCATGCGTGAATGATGTGTGTTTGCAAAACCTGCAAAGCATGCATGTCTTGCAGGGTCTGGAGGACCGGCTTTGGGCTCCAGAAGGAATGTGCTCTTATCTGGTCGCTTGTCGGGTGGCTTCAGTGCGGTGTTTGCTTCATGGACCGGTATATGACGTCACAGTGCATGGCGGCCGCTGTCTCGCCCGCAGAAGAAGGGCCAGCTGAGCAAGGCCGAGCGCAAGGCGGCTCGCAAGGCGGAGGCGGCCAAGGAGGCGCAGGCCAACAAGTCGGGCAAGCACAAGCCCAACACGCTGGTAGGTGCAGTGGTCGGGATTGTAGACGGTCGGGAGGGGCACCCAATCTGCGCGCTTTCGCCGGGCACGGCGCCTGAGGGCCGCGTGGCATGTGCGGCCTGGGTGCTTGCACCACCTGTCCTGAATACGGTACGCATCCCGCACATGCGCTTCCCAAGGCCTTCACGTCGCCCACATCAACGGGCCCCTGCGTGGCACCGTGCACTCGCGTAGGCCCTTGTTACCACTGCCGCGCCCCGCCTCGCATCGTCTACCTGCAGTTTCGGCACCACGCTCTAGTTGTCCACTCCTTCCAACTGTTCTGAACCCCCCCGCTGCCCCTTCGCGCTGCACGCGCCTCCCCAGGAGACGGAGACGCAGGACCACAGCCGCGCCGTGCGCTCCATCAAGAGCCTGGCGCGCGAGCTGCAGCAGCAGCAGGGCCTCACCGCGGCAAAGGCGGCCAAGCTGGCGGCGCAGCAACTCACAGGTGGGGGTGGTGCAGCCGGCATGTTGTTGGGGCCATCGGATATGCGGCGGAGTCGGGTGTTGGGGAGAGCGTATGAAGGTGTTGCAAAACCTTGACAGGTAACACTCTTGCTGGGGCGTCTTGTCCACCGTTTCGCATTTTGGGAAGGCTGTGTGCCTGCAGGTGTGTGCTACCGCGTGCCCTGCGTCCCATCGTGTCGCATGCTGCATGTGCCCCTGGCTCGTTGCAGGTCTCAAGTCCGGGTCCAAGAAGAAGAAGAAGGCCAAGAGGCAGAAGACCGAAGGCGGAGATGGCGGCGGTGGGGGCGACGGGGATGGCGGCGGCGGCGGTGCGCTGTTCTCCGGCGATGGACTCAACACCAGCCGCCCGGGCAAGCTGGATGTCAAGGCGGGAGGGGACGCGGGAGGCATGAAGTCCATCGGGCGCTTCGGCGGCAAGCTCAAATCGCAGCTGAGCAAGACGGAGCTGAACAAGCTCAAGCGGGGCGGCAAGGGCAAGGGGGCGTTCAAGAGCAAGAGCCGCTTCAAGCGCAAGAAGCGGTGACGAGGCAGAGGCTGAACGGCGGGGCTGAGGCAGTGTGGTGTGGATTAGAGCGGGTGGTATGGGCTGGCCGCGGGTGCTTTGGGCTGCGGGTGTGCGCCTTGCCGCTGTGTTTGCGGTGCTGTCGTTGCGGATGTTGCAGCATGCACTACGTGACGGAGTCTACTGCCCGGCGGCGGCATTTCGCAGGGGCACAAGGGCTTCATTCGTTTGCCCCACCCCAGCGCCACGTGCGCGCTTTTGTAGTGTACCGCACGGAAGGTAATGCGCCGCGCGTGTTGGAGACGACGTTCCATGCTGGATCGTGTTGGTGGCTTCCTGGTCGTGTTGCTGGGTGCGGTCTGCACATGGCCCCGTCCCAGTCCCAGCCAGGCTACAGTCACGGCTTGACGGCTGCCGGTGGACGACGTCCTGAACTTGGGTGGAAGGTCTGTCTCTGTGATGCCCTACCCGCGCCTACCTCCGTCGCTACCTCCCTGTAGAAATTTTGATACAGCATAATGACTGTACATATACTCACCTACTGACATACAATAGGCCTGGACGCTCCACACAAAACATAACCACCTTTACCTAAAATCTGTTAGCCCACTTCAACGCGTTCACTAACAGTAGGACTACTCTTTTTTCTACGCATAGCATTGCTATCGCGTCCGCGTGCCGCTCAAGGGTTGACTTAGTTTGGTAGCAGCATTCCGCCCGACGATTCTTGCTTTCGGCCAGGGCACGGGAGGAGCATGTACCACAACAAAGAAACGATGGAGAGAAGGACATGAGTTTGGTGGCAGGCACCGTTCGCTTTGATTGGCGATGATGTTGAAGAGGAGCGGGCGGGTAGCGCAGGTGTCGTGTCCGCTTGCCACAACATCGGCACGAGCCGCAGTTCTCCTTCTTATCCTCATATCATGTGCGACGGCAGCGCGTCATGACCCTCCAGAACAGCTCCGCAGTACCGCGTCCTCAGCTCCCGTAAACGACGATGACTATGGCTACGACTCAGGGAGCAGCTACTCCTACTTTGACATTGAACGCTTTACCATCCGCGACTCGCAACAGCGTGCCCGCGAGGTTCACGCCCAAAACCCTCGCGCGGGGGGACCCCCTCCTCCCTTAAGGCTGGATGTTAACGTTCCAGCCTCTGGCTCCGCCCACAACCGGGAGCCCAATGCACAGCAACAGCTGAACGCCAACAGCGGAGCTGGCAGCAGCATCATCGGTGGCAGCAACGGCGGTGCCGGTCCTAGCACGCCCAGCACAGGCAGCGGCAGCCGCTACCAACGCGGCAGCCCCTCACGCGCTCCCGCGTCACCCCACAGCTCCGACTCCAGCTCCTCATCCTTACACACAAACGACGCTACCACCGTTGCTGAAAATGCCAACCCAGCTGCTGCTGTCGGCGGCGGCGGAGGGCGCCGCGCGGAGCCCGGCCATGGGCGCCGAGGGGCCCCTGCCCCAGTGGGTATCCCCCCCGGCCGTCCCGACCAGTTGCTGCAGCGCCACCACCAGCGGCTGCCCGCAGAGGCGCTGGTGGACCGCAGGGTGCCGGTGGGGGCGGCGCGCCTGGCGCGGGTGGGGGGCGCGGTGGGCGTGGGGGCGCTGGGTGGTGCGCGGGACCCCTGGGCCGTGCGCTCCGGCGGGCTGGGCCGCCGCCGCCGCCTGGGCGTCAACGAGTACTACTCGTACTGCCTCACGGCGCCGCGGGACTTGTACGACAAGTGCTACCCGTGCGACAGCTACGACGACCCGTGCCTGGTGGGTGGGGGGACTGTAATGGTGCCGGACGGGCTGGCAATGTGCGGCCGAGATTGAGGCCAGCACAGGGAAGCTGGAGGACTGCCTGCCGAACCGTTGGCAGTACGGCTTCATGTCGCCCAGTATGCTGCTTGTTGGCCCCGACCTCCCGACCCTCTGTGCTGCACGCTGTAACCACCCACGCGCAGACGGACGACGAGTTCGGGCGGGATGACAACAAGTGCATCATGACGTGAGCAAGGGAGGGCCGGCGGGGGGATGGCGGGGCGGACGGTGGGGCCGCTGGGCGGGGGCAGCTGCGGCCGGCACCACCAGCGCATGGCACCCGGGCGTGGTGGAGCACCATTGCTAGCGCGACACGGGGCCACAGCAGCACCAGCTGCGCGCCGCCCACCCTACCCACGGTGCCTGCCGCGCCCTCTGCAGGTACTTTTACGACGGTAACGTTGACGACGAGCTCATCTGCGGTGACCTGGTGCGGCCCGTGAACCAGGGGTACCAGGTGAGGCGGAAGCAGGGCTCACCACATGCACGTGCACTGAGGCGAAATGCAGCTGCTTAACGGTCGACACTGGAGGGTGCAGTACGGACGGTGTTGCACATTATGCAGTGGAATGCCGCACGCGGCTTGCTACCGCATGACAATGTAGGACAGCGTCATCAACTGAGGCCGCTGCTAGCACCTCGCGGACATTCCTTGCCGGTTGCTGTCTTACGTGGCGGCCTGCTGCCCTGTTCGTCGTCCTCACCCGCAGGACATCCAGATGTTCATCGGCAACACGCTGCACACCGTGGGGCAGATGCTGGTGTTCATGGAGGTGGGGGCGGGGTGCGGGACGGGGAGGAAAGGGCAGGCGCGGGCCCATGGGCGGCCTCGGGGCACTGAAAGGGCGTACACGAGCAACCCCCATGGTCCGAGGGCGTGTGCCAGCCAATGGGGTTGTCACCTGGCGCACGCGCTACACTGCTGACACAGCAGCAGCAGCAGCACCACGTGGGTGGCCACGGGGCCATGGGCTTGCAGCAGATGCCGCTGGGCTGCTGCATCACTGGTAGGCCTGGTCCGCGAGAAAGCCGTATCGAAGCTGTGGCTGGAGCTATAAACCTCACACCCGATTGCCCCCGCAGATCAGCGGTCTGCTGACTGTGACTGTGCGGCTGTCGTGCCCCTGGCTGGCGGTGGTGGACCCCGGCCGCGCGGGGGCGCGCATGGCGCTGTCGCTGGCGCACGAAAACGGCACCACGTGGACCAAGTGGATCAACACCACGGACACGGGTGCGCAGCGGGCACGGCACGACGCCGTGGAAGTGGCGGGGTGCCACCACAGGGGGTAATGATGCGGTAAATGAGAAGCAGTCATTGTGGCGGGGAGCAATTCGTGTGAGGGACTTGTTGGCTGGGGGCAGTGTGGTCGTGGGTTGGCACACAGCTGCCAGTCCTTGTAGACGCTGGGTTGAGGGCCAGCTGCGAGCAGGAAGCTGGTAGCGGGCAATTGCGATGTGCTCCTGTTGGCTCCGCTTCTGCAATGGGTTGGGAGGGGCCCGGGTGGGCGCTGCTGCTCCCTCGCGGGCTTGGCGACGGGCCCCATTTCCTTATCCTGACGCACCGTACATATCCCGCTGCATGCCTGCCCCCAGGCTCACGCTACCTGAGCTGCGCCAGCTTCCAGGTGCAGGCCAAGACCCTCAACGCCTCGCTGCCGGGGGACAACGGCTGCGACCAGGTACGTGGTGCCCACGTGGCCGCGAGCGGGCGATCATGCAGTGCCATTCTGTGAGGGTCTACCTTAGCGCGGTGCGGCGGGCCCCTCGCCACATTAAGATTCACGGCTGGCCGTTGCTCGTCCGAAGGACAAACCCCTGTCACGGTTGGCGGCGGTCCGCGGCAATCCACCCCCTACCTATGCACGATGGGCCTCCCGTCTCTGCCCTCCCGCCTCGGCCTCGCCACCCGTCTGCCCGCGTCTGCCATCGATGACCCCAAGTCCCCCTTGCCAACCCCTCCCCCAGGTGACGTACATCGCTTCCGTGTCTTTCCTGGCGGAGACCTACCAGGCCGACGACGCCTTCGGCAGCACCCCCGCGGCCTGCAGCGTCAACAACCCGGACACCGTGGGCACACAGGTAATTCGAGGCCGCACGCGATCAGCAAGGGGGGCCTTAGCAGGGCTTTGGTCGCCGCGGCCGGGGCCGGAAACGGTCCCCATTTGAACCCTGATGAGCACGAGCTCAAGCTGGAGTGAAGCTCACTTTTGGGTGCTGTTGGTGCTGTTCGCCCCCTGCAGGTGTCCTCCTCCTTGACCTACACGCCCATCCAGTTCCTGCCGCCCTCGCCGCCGCCCAACCCGCCGCCCTCGCCTCCCCCGCCGCCCAAGCCCCCAACGCCCTTCACGTGAGTTCCTTGCTGTACCGGTAACTTCACTACTCGACGTTTCAGGAGTGCACGACTTTGCAGTCCTTATGGCGGCCGCCGGCAAACGCGCTGACCATTCACACCGAATTACTCTGTTGCACGGCCTTTGGGCTGTTCAAATGGACGTGGATGCGGCTGACATCGTGCTCCCCCCCCCCTCACGCTCCCGCCTCACCCCCCATGCTTCCCCCAGGCCCGACCTGCCGGACCAGCCGCCCGATATGCCGCCGATGCCGCCCTCCCCGCCCCCTCACATGCCCCTGCCACCTTCGCCGCCCTCGCCCCGGCCGCCCTTCCCCTCACCGCCGCCCTCCCCGCGCCCTCCCTCCCCGCGGCCCCCTCGCCACCGCCATCCCCGCAACCGCCCCTTCCCTCCGTCCCCGCCCCCGCCGCCGTCGCCCCGCCCGCCGCAGCCTCCCAGCCCCCACCCACCCAGTCCCTCCCACCCAGCCCATTGCCCCCAGCCCGCCACCACCCAGCCCCCGTCCCCCCCCTTCGCCGCCCCCACCGCTACCCCTCCCCGCCGCCGCCCAGCCCTCCATCTCCCCATCCCCCGCTGCCCCCATCCCTCCCCGTCCCTCCGCCTCCTCCCTCTCCGCCCTCCCCGCCGCCCTTGCCTCCCTCCCTCCACCGTCCCCAAGGCCTCCCTCCCTCCGCCACCGTCCCCCTGCCACCGTCCCTCCGCCCCCGCCCAGCCCCGAGCCCTCCCCTGCGCCCCCGTCGCCGTCTCCGCCCCCTCGCCGCTGCCGCCAAGCCCCCCGTCTCCCGAGCCGCCCTCGCCCGACCCTCCTTCGCCGCCTCCTCCACCCCCCTCGCCGGAGCCACCCTCACCCTCCCCTCCACCGGTGAGGCCGGAGTGTCTTTGCGCTGTTCGCGTTGCAAGCCTGCATGTCCCATTCTGCCCATGAGGCACATCCAGTGCGCAGTATCTGTCAAGAATGCGAGTGAACCTTCTGTTTGGCCCCGCTCCGCTTCCCTGTCCAGGTGCCCCTTCCACCCAGCCCCCTGCCCCCAAGTCCCCGCCGCCTCCCTACCCCCCGCCACCTTTGCCGCCGTCGCCTCCGCCCTCGCCGGTGCCGCCCTCGCCGCCGCCCTCGCCCCCGCCACCCTAGTAAGTCAAGGCCCCCAACGAATGTCGACGATTTAGTCCAATGTCAACGGACCGGTTATAAACGTCGAGGAATGTGTGCAAGCTGGAATGTGTGCAAGCTGAACGACATGGCCTCAAGTGCGTACAGCTTGTAGTCCCCTTTACCGTCCTGTGCTGCCATCCTGTCGGTCGTCCACAGTGCTGGACCGGTTCCCTGTACCCTTGAAGCGCTAACGTCCTGGCCGCCCCTTGCTCGCAGCCCCCCGCCGCCGTCGCCGCCTCCTCCTCCCCCGCCATCCCCCGAGCCGCCCTCTCCCCGTCTCCCGAGCCGCCCAGCCCGCCGCCCCCCAGCCCCAGCCCCCGCCGCCCTCCCCCCCTCGCCGTCGCCGCCGCCCTCACCCTCTCCGCCCCCGCCCCAACCGCCCAGCCCCCCGCCCCCGCCCTCCCTGCCTCCACCCTCGCCCAGGCCGCCCTCACCTTTCCCCTTCCCACCTTCGCCCCCGCCCTCCCCGCCCCCACCCTCACCGCGGCCTCCTCTCCCTCCTTCCCCATCCCCGCCGCCCTCACCTTTCCCTCCTTCGCCTCCCAGTCCCCCGCCACCGTCGCCCCTACCGCCTAGCCCGCCCAGCCCCCTTCCCCTTCCCTCCCTCACCGCCACCCCCTCTCCTCCCCTTCCTCCGTCCCCTTCCCCCCCCTTCTCCCCGCCCTCCCTCCCCGCCACCCCTCACCGCGGCCCCCGTCCCCGCCCTCCCCACCAGCGCCCCCTCCCTCCCCGTTCCGCCCTCCCCACCTCGGAAGCCTCGCAGGGTAAGCGCCGCATGTTGTGTCTTACGCGCTCGCATACCGTATCTTTTGGTGCCAACGCCAATCTTGATGACATGCCCGCCTCACGGCTCTTTGACCGCACACCTGGCCCAATGTATTCCACTTGCTTCCCGCCCCGCAGCCCAACCTCCCTCCACGGCCCCGCCGCCGCCAAGGATGCGCTACCCCGAGCCCCTCGCCCCTCCGGCGCCCCCGAGTCCGCCCTCCCCGCCTCCCAGCCCCCCCTCACCCCCTCCCCGTGCGCCCTACATGCCCCGCCGGCCCTGGCCGCCCCCTCGCCCTCCGCGCCCGCCGCCCAAGCCCCCGGCCTCGCCCGGGCTGCAACCCGACGCGCCTCCCCGCCTCCCCCACCGCCTCCCCGCCGCCCAACTTCCCCGGAAGCCCCTCCCCGCCCTCCCCGTCCTCCTCCCTCTCCACCGCTTCCCCGCCCCGCCTCCATCACCCTCACCCCCGCCATCGCCTCCTGATCCCCCGCCCACCCCGCCCACGCCCCCTCCCCCTCCCCGTTCCCGCCCTCCCCCGGCCACCCAGCCCCTTCCCTCCCAAGCCTCCCTCCCTCCTCGCCCCCCGCGGCCCCCTCTCCCCGCCCCTTCCCCTCCCGCCCCAGGCTGCCTCCGCGTGTCAGCCCGCACCGGCCGCCTCTTTGCCAACGGCTCCTTCGCCGACTACGGCAACATAACCGTCATGCCGTACGACGCCCGTACCATCAGCATCACCTTCGCACTTTCCGCCAGCTTCCTGGCGTCCGTGGCTCCCGGCGGCTCCGGAGCCAACGTACGGCTGGACGTGCTGCCGCAGCCCGCCGGCGGACCCGCGCCTGCCACGTGTCCCGTGCCCGCCGCGCTGGGGGCCGGCGTTACTGGCGGCGGCGGCGGTGTGGGGCTCCGTACGGCTGGCGGCTGCAGTAACGCCAGCATGTCGCTGCCCGTGGACGTGTCGGCGCTCCTCCCCTGCTACTTCGGGCAGGCGCCAGTGACGGGTGGGGCATATGGGTGGGGTGGGGCGTAAGGGTGGGGTGGGGCGCAAGGGTGGCGGCTCTAGGGCCACATTGTTGACGAGGTCAGGCATGGGCCGTCAATGACTCGAGCCCTACACTTGTCGCCCCCGGCCGCTGCTGCACCCAGTACCGTACCTACCGAGCTGACAGGCCCACCCCTGCCCTGTGCCCCGCAGCTGGTGTCGACGTGTGGATTACCGTGGACTCGATGGCTTCGGTAGGTGCCAGTATGCAGCTCAGGAGGTAGCCCTTGGGCTAAGGGTGGCCATGTCTGCAGTCACTCCACCTCCATGCATGTGCACCTGACCACCTGCCACCTGGGATGCAGGCAAGATCCACCCCGCTACTTCCATACGACTTGCATGCCTTCTTGTTGGCGTTGCAGCTTACGAGGCTTGCCCCGTCCCGACGATCCTCCTGCCCGGCCCGGCCCCCAGGCGTGCGCCCCGCTGTCCTCCCCCGTCACCACCCTGTGGGGCGGCACCACCGTCACGCGTCTGGCGGCGGAGGGCTGCTCCTACATCCCCGTCACACTGTCCTGTGACGACTCCTGCTTCGTGCCCCCGCCGCCGCCGCCACCCTCGCCTCCGCTCGCCCCCTCCCTCCCGCCCAGCCCGCCCCCGCCCAGCCCCCTTCCCCCCAGCCCTCCTCCACCTCCACCGCAGCCGCCCTCCCCCTTCCCCTCCCCTTCACCCTCTCCCCGCCCTTTCCCCAAGCCCCAAGCCCCCTCCTCCCCGCAACCCACCAAGCCCCAAGCCATCCCCTCCTATGTCTCCCGAACCCCCGCCCTCCCTCCTCCCTCCACCCCCAGATTCCCCTCCTCCCTCACCACCCCCACCCCCACCCAGCCCGCCGAAGCCCCCTCGCCACCCCCATCCCTCCCTCACCCCCATCCCTCCCCCGTCTCCCCTCACCACCAGCCCTCCCGCCCCAGCCCCTAGCCCCTCACCCCCGACTTCATCCTCCTACTCAACCCCCCGCCCCCTGGCTCAGGCGGGGGCACAGGCATGGAGCTCCCGCCCCCGCCAGGCACCGGCCTAGACAGCCTCCCCCCTCCCGGCTCTGGTGTGGTGCTTATCCCTCCCGGCCCCGCTCCCCCCGGTGGTGTGCCTGTGCTGCTGGCGGAGCTGCTACTGCCCAACACCACCCTGGGCCCGGGCGACACGCTGCCGACGGTGGATGGCGCGCTTCTGGAGCTGGACTACAACTATCTAACCGCCTCGGCACGCTTCCAGGTGGGGAGCTGCGGGAAACAACTCCAGCCTGAGCCGCACCAGCTGGGTGGTTAGGTGCACCGCGTGGCTTCCTTCATGCATGCGACCGCTGCCAGGCGCTCCTGCGGGTGCTGTTCCGGCCTGCTGGACGGCTTGAACCCTCGCTTATTGCTCGCCCCGCATCCCGGTCCTCCCTTGCCCCCACGTCACCCCCAGGGCGACTCCCCCTACGCCAGCTGCACGCCCGCCGTGCAGGGCAGCCTGGTGGGGGCGCTGTCCTCCGCGCTGTCCTTCCCCGCCGCAAACATGACCACGGCCTGCGCTGACGAGGCGCCACCCGCGCAGCGCAGGCGGCTGACACAGGACGTGGTGCGTGCCGCGAGGGCAGGGGGCCTCCCAACTCCTGCTATGCCCCTCTTCGCACCTTGCCCCTGTGTCGGGGCCGAATGCAACAGCACATTATAACCCTGCTAGACACAAAGCCGTGACGTGGTAGGGTGGAACTCGGTCTCGAGGTGTTGACATGTCCCGCGTCGGCTCCAGCAGCCAGGCAAACAGAGCTCGTGCGGCTACGCTTGCGAACGCGCCTGACGGCAACAGCACAATTACTGAGCAATTTCTTATCACTGACGGCCCCCTGTCCTCTGCCGGCACCTTGTTCCGCAGACCTGCATCCCCAAGGTCAAGACCGACATCACCTTCAAGATGGACCCCGTGATCAGCGTGGAGGTGTTCCGCGGGGCGGTGCACGCGGCGCTCAGCGACGGGGGCATCGCGGGCGTGTGCCCCCTGGGCGCCGTGCTGGGGCCGTGGGCGGCCGCGGGAGCCTCGGTGCGTCGGAAGGGAGGGTCGGCGGCGAACAGGGGAGGGGAACAGGGGTGGTCTCCGCTTCCCGCCACCAAGCAGAGCCTGTTCGCACAACCTGTCCGCTGCACGCAACCTCTTGCCCATGCAGTCTTTCCCCACGCCTGATCTCACCATCCATGTCCGCTGCCTTCCCCGCCTCATCCTCTGTCCCCTACCCCCCTGGCCCCCTTCGCCCCTGCCCCCCAGCTCCGCGCCTTGTCCGCGGTGGGCACCTTCCCCGACTGCGCCGCCTTTGCCGCCGCGTTGCAAGCAGTGGCCGCCGCCGCAGGCTCCCCCCGCCGCCGCCGTGTCGGGCTGCGCGCTGGCCACCTACGCAGGGGTGCTGCCGCCCGCTGCGGAGGGCGCGGCCCCCGGCGGTGGCGGGGACGGCGGCAGCGACGGCAAGCCGTTCCCGTGGTTCATCATCGTGGCGGTGATTGGGGCGCTGGTGCTGCTGGGCCTGGCGGTGGCGGCATTCCTGTACAGGAGGAACAGGAAGCTGGTACGTGGGAAGTGGGAATGCGGAGCATGCGTTGAGACTGCAGGTTGGGGATGGCTTTGGAGGTGGGTTAGCCGGTTGGTAGGTGTCGCGTAAGCGCAGTGGGCCGATACACGCAGGGACTTCGCACCTCACCGCCACGCAGTGCCGCAGTAGCTGGCTACTGCTCATAAACTTCGTTTTCTGCCGCGCCGCTGGCCGTTCCGTCGCACCCTGCAGGCCACCTCCTTCGTGGTGTCCGCGGACGCGGAGCCCGGCAAGGCCGACGTGGGGGGCGGCGGCGTCTCGGCGGCAGGCGCCACCCCGGGTGTGGGCGGCGGCGCCGGCGGCTTCAATGAGGAGGGCGCCCAGATGTGGGCCCAGGCCGCCAACGCGGCGGCACTGGGGGGCGGCGGCGCCGCCAGCCAAAAGCCAGTGGCGCTGGACGGAGCGGCGGCGGCGGCCGCCGGCGTGGGAGGGGCAGCTGCCGCCGCCGCCGGTGGTGGAGGGTTCTTCTCCAAGATGGCTCGCGCCCTGGGCATGGGCGGGGCCGGGGCGGGGGCCGGCGGCGCCGCAGCGAACGCAGCAGGCGGCGGCGCGCCCAGCCAGTTCGACCTCAGGCGCGGCTGGAGCGAGGAGGCCATGGGGGCGGGCACTCCCGGCGAGGGCGCAGGCGGAGGCGCTGCCGCTGGGGCCGCGGGGGCGGGGGCAGCTGCCGGCGCCGCCGTTGGTGCGGGGGCGCTGTTCACCAAGACGCCCCTGCCCGCCATCCGGCCCAAGGGCGAGAAGACGGGCCTCACGGGGGCTGCTGCTTCGGGTCCCCCAGAGGTGCACAGCCCGGGGTCCTTCAGCGGCAGCTTGGCATCCACGGGGGAGCTGGCGGGGGTGGCGGCGGGGGCCGCGCTGGGGGCTGCCTCCCCCGGCGGCCCCGCCAAGCCCGCGCTGCCGCCCATCCGCGCCGCGCTGCACAAGCTGCCCGAGCTGGACCCCGCGCTGGCCGCCAAGTCCTTCTCCGGCCCGGGCAGGGACAAGGTGCAGCTGCCCACCACCACCGGGGGGTCCGTCACGGCGGCGGGCGGCAAGCGCCCGCTGCCGCCCATCGCGGGCCGCAAGGGCGCGCTGCCCTCCCTGGACCACGGCGGCAGCAAGCCCGGCTCTTTCGCCGCCTCCCTGCCCGAGCTGTCCTCCGCATCTGCCTCGGCTGCCGCGGACCCCTTCGCCAAGCCGGTGCTGCCCGCGCTGCCACCCAAGTCGCCCTCCGGCGGCGCGGGGCTCGAGGGTGGGGACGCCGCTGCGGCGGCGGCGGCGGCCGCGGCGGCGGGCGGTATCCCTGGCATCCTGCACAGCGAGTCGCTGAGACACCGTGTGGCTAGGGAGATGGCGGCGGAGATGGAAGCGGGATCGAGGGCGGGGCCGGGCATGGAGCCGCTTATAGAGGTGAGCGGATCACGCGCAAAACGCGAGGAAGTCGGGGGTTGAGGGTGTTGGAGGGGGGAGTCTCGGCTTCCTGGCCCTGGCTACTACAAATTGTTGTCGTGCTGGTGGGCCTCGGGCCTCGGGCCTCGGGATATAGGTTCTGTAGCGGAGGCTGGGGGCCTTGCAGGGGGTATACAACAGCCCTTTCGGACTGCAGGCCGGCCAAGGCCGTGTGCGCTATTTGCTTGCGTCACCGCCCGTCCGCCCTTTCCGCTCCCCCAGGAGGCCCAGGGCAGCGGCAACTCCATGGTGGGGGAGATGCGCCCCTCGGGCAACGGCCTGTACGTGCGCGACTCAGGCGCGGCGGGCAGCGGCCGTGCGGCCGGCAGCGCCTCCCTGCAGGTGCCCACCCTACTGGTGAGCGGGGCGGGGGCGGGGCTGGACGCGGTGGATGGGGTGGAACAGAACGGATGTCGAGTCGGTCAGGCAATCAGGCGCAGGTGGTTCGTGCTGTTTGTGATGCCAAGCGCCTGCCGTCCCCTCGCTGCACCACCCGCAGGAGGCCTCCGGCGAGCTGCCCGACGCGACCGCGGCGGCGCTGGCGGCGGCAGCGGCGGCCGGGGCCCTCGGCGGCGCCGCCTTCACGCGCGTCAACCGCGGGGCCGGTGGCGCCGCCGACGGCGGTGGTGCCGCCGGGGGCGCTGCAGGCACCGGCGCCGCAGCTGGCGCCGCCGCTGCAGCCGCTGCCGCCAAGCCCAAGGGCTTCTTTAACCGCATGTTCGGGGGCCTGTTTGGCGGCGCCAACAAGACGGCGGCGGCCGACAGCGGTCTGGGCCCCACGCCTAGCAGCACCGGCCGCGGCTCTGGCAACCCACCCACGCCGCGCGACCTGCCTACCCTGGAGGAGCTGGACAAGGACGCGGCAGCCGCAGCGGCGGCAGCAGCTGCCGCCGCCGCCGCGGGCCGCGTCAGCTCTGGGAGCAACCCGATGCGCAAGGGCTCGGGCGCCAGCGCCACATCGGCAGATCGCAGCTCGCTGGGGGCTGCTGCCGGCACCGGCGGCAGCGGGGAAAGCAGCTTCGGGGCGGCCCGCGCAGCAGCCGCAGGTGCCACCGTGTCCCTGGGTCTGGATCCGGGGGTCGGGGCGGGCGCGGGGGCGGCGGCGGGAGCGGGCGCAGGCGCGGCTATGGGCGCCCGGATCTGGAAGGAGGGCAAGGGGCTGGACGACATGGCGCCTTCGCAGGGTGGCTTTGAGGCCGGGGCGGAGGGCAAAGGCCAGGGTCCGCGCCTGGGCGCGCGGCTGTGGCAGCACGGCAGCGGCGTGGGCTTGGACGCGGGCGAGGTTGAGGACGTTGCACAAGGCTCAGCCAAGTCGGCCAGCAGCCTGCCGCCCATTTTCCGGCGGCCCAACGCGGTGCACCCGCACGACGAGGGGGTGCTGAGCAGCTTTGACGAAGGAGCTGCTGCAGGGGCGGCGGTGGCGGCTGGCGGCACAGCAGCCTCTGGCCACCGCACCACGCGCTTCAGCCGGCCTGGCGACGGCGCCCCTGGGTCCTTTGACGATGAGGGTGCAGCGGCGGCCGGTGCTGGCGTTGGAGGCGCGGCTGCAGGCCACCGCACCACGCGGTTCAACCGCCCTGGGGACGGCCCTGCAGGGTCGTTCGACGAGGAGGGTGCGGGTGGCGATGCGGCGGGCTCGGGGGCAGCGAGGTGGGGCAACAGGACGGTGCGCTTTAACCGGCCAGGGGACGGGCCGGAGGGCAGCTTTGACCCCGACGGAGCGGGCGAGGCAGGGGCCGCAGGTGCGGCCGCGGCCGCCGCCGGGCATCGCACGGTGCGCTTCAACCGCCCAGGCGATGGCACCGACGGTGCCTTCGACCCTGAGGATGCAGCCACCGCTGCTGCGGCGGCGGGGGCGGGCCTGGCGGCCTTCGGACACCGCTCGGTGCAGTTCAAGCGGCCTGGAGATCGCACAGAGGGCGCATTCGATCCCGAATCCGGGGCACCGTCCCCTGCCTCGGTTGGAGGGCCTGCACCCTCGGGCAACCGCACTGTGCGCTTCAACCGCCCCGGGGACGGCCTGGAGGGCAGCTGCGACCCCGAGGACGCAGCAGCAGCGGCGGCGGCTGGGGCGGCGGGCGCAGCGGCCATGGGCAACCGCACCGTGCGCTTCAACCGCCCTGGCGACGCCGCCAGCGGCGGACTGGACGACGACGATGCTGCAGCGGTAGCCGCAGCAGCCGCGCTGGCGGGCCCAGGCGGCCCAGGCGGCCGTACTGTACGGCAGTTCCAGCGTCCCGGGGACCGCACGGCGTCGGGCGACGTGCTGCAGCCCCCTCCTGTCGATGTGCCGGAGGAGACGGTGGCGGAGGGGCGCCCCAGCCTGCCGCCCAACCTGCGCGGCTTCAACCGCCCGGGCATGGGCGAGCACGGCAGCGACCTGGACCCGGAGGCGGCGGCGGCAGCGGCGGCGGCAGCGGCAGCAGCGGCGGCGGGCATGGCGCCGCCCGCTAAGCCCCAGCGTCACATCAAGTTCGCGCCCGGCCTCGACGACGTGAGTGCTGGCAACGCCCTCGCAGTCCGCCTTGCCGGTCCGCCTGAAGGCCTGCCGCCTTGCGTACCGAGGTGCATGGTGTTGCTCTCACTGCCCTTTGACTTCCGCCTGCCCTTCGCACCCGCAGGTTCCGGAAGGCTCCCTGGACTCCCCTGCAGGCGCCGCCGCCTCGGCCGCCGCGCCAGCCGCTGCCGCTGCTGGAGGCGGCGGCGGCGGCCACCGCAGCGTGCGGCAGTTCAAGTTCGCCGAGATGCGTGCGGGTCGCTCCATGGCTCGTGACGCGGACCTGGAGGAGGACGAGCTGCTGGACGACGACAGCGGCAAGGGCTCGGGGGCGGACTCGGACGAGCAGCTGCCGGAGAACGCAACAGAGGAGGTGAGGCGGGGGCCCGGCGTCAGTGGGGAATCATTAGCTGCGTTGGGCGTCGGGGCGTCCTCGGTGTGCCAGGCTGTGAAGGTGGTCTGGTAATGGCAGGCTGCCTGTCCCATGGGGCCGGAGCAGCAGCGCCTGTGGTCAGTGAAACGTAATCACATCTTCCGGTCATAGACCGTGTCAACAGTTGAGGCATGCATGCATGCAGGCAAGACGGAGTCGGGGTACGGAGCTTGGCTTACTGGCCTCAGCATGCACTTACACATCCTCCGCCAGAGGTACTGCTGACGGTGACGCTCCTGGTGCTCCGCCGCCCCCGCCCCTTGCCCCTCTGCCCCCCGCAGGAGAAGCGGCTGCACGCCATGCGGCGCGCCGCGCGCGGCCCCACCTACGGCGACGATAAGATCGGCCCCGTGGACAACATCCAGCTGCAGCGCGAGATGCGGCGGCGGGCCATGCTGGAGGCCATGAAGCAGAACGCATGGGCGGGCAGCTTCAACCCCCGGGGGCCCGGCCAGATCTGAGCGGCCTGAAGTTGGCGCTGCAGCATCAGTGGAGTGTAAATGGCCATGCACATAGGCTACGAATAATTACTGCGCGTCGGTTGGGATGGTAGTTGGACTGGTTGTTGCTGGACATTCATGCTGTGTTGCGTGTTGCTAGCCGCTGGCACGGCGCAGCAGCCTAGTCCCATGTCCTATGAAGAACGGGCGCCAGTCTCTTTAGTGTCAGGGGGCATGTCGCCTGCTCCCTGTGCCATGCAGAGTTTGGGCTGTGGCATGCGTGGCGTGTGCGTCCGTTACAGCTTATCGTGTCCCCTTGTCCTGTACATCAGTCACACTCTTGACATGTCGCTGAAACAAGGCGACGTACATAGATGTGCGCGCGGGCGAACATTACTATTGCAGTTGCACCGCCCGTGGACCGCGTGCACATAGGAGTTTGGTTGGAGGAGGATGTGCCTACTGGGCATGTGCAACTGTTAACCGGTTGGTATTGCCCCGCGGGGCTGGAACGCGGTGCCTGCCACACGCGCCTTCCTTGCCTCCGGTCAGGGGGGCGTGTGGTGGTGCGTGACCCGCCTGATGTTGACTCTCCCCCTGCGTCGCCTGTCCGTTAATGACCGTTGCTTTTATCATGCCTGCCCATGCCAGGCCCGTCTAGTGAGGGGGTGTATTGCCGTTTGGCCCTTCCAATGATCTAGGTCGGTGCGTAGGGGAGTCCTTGCGTGGGTGGGGGCTCCCCGAGAGGCGGGGATGTACTGCCCCACACGCCCACAGGTCTTTATTAGGTGTTCATGGACACGCACGCTTCACTCTGGCCCCTCTTGTAACAACTGCCACTTAACCGGCGAACTGCGGCGGGCACATGACCGGGGCGACAGTGCCCTCTTTGTCTCACATCGTGCATCGGTGACAATACAACAGGCGACCCCCACTGAGATGTTTGTACACGCGCACGGATTGGCAACGCGGCAAGGCATGGACCCTTGCGTCGCAGTGTAACCTGACACGAGACAGGCTGTCGTGCTCTACCTGGCGTTGCTGCCTGCCCTATGTACTGAACCTGGCTGAACAGATGGCAACGCCGATTGTTTCGCATGGATTGCGAACGGTGAGCTCTGACTGCCTCCGAAATGAGATTTCCCCACATCCCCAGCAACAAGAACTTCGTTGCCTGGAGCCCTGGACACGTGCCCGAACGCAGCGGAGGTCCCGGCGCGGTCGCACCGCGGCGATGGTGTTTGGCTGCGTTTAAAAGTCTGAACTACACGTCATACCCCAATGCACGAGCCGGCGCGGCGACTTCGCCATCAGCGGAAGGGGCCATCCGCTGCTGTTGCGTCCGGCGCATAGCAGGCGAGGGCCAGGCGGAGGGTGTACGTTATGCCTATCAGCAACTCGCCACTCGGCCCAAGCCTCAATGATTGCTAGGCTCGCGGCTTCATGAAAGCTAGGCTCGCTGGAAGGACAACCACTTTCCGTTGCCGTACGAGCAGCCCCGCAACATAGGCAGGAGGGGAACCTGCCCTCTCCCTTTTTTCGTCTGAAGCAAAAAGCCTCTGGAGCCTGGCCTTAGGTCCGTTTCGCATAGATGTAGGCAGCATTACCATTCAGCGGTGGGGCCGGCGGCCGACGGCCGCCGCGCCTTCACTCGCTTGAACCGCTTTCTCATGGTAGAACCCATGTCGCTTACTTTATCCAGGCTGAGAAGGAGGCAAACAAGCAAAATGGCACCCGCCGCTGCTGCTAGCAAGAAGACGGTGCGTAGATTAGTCGACAGTTTTCACAGCCGTATTGCAGCTTGCAGCCAGGTTTGGTGAAGGAAACATATGTAATAGAAGTACCGTTTGCTTCGGGAGCGCAGAAGAAGACCCAGGAGAACATCAATGCGCGTCTGGCGCTGGTGATGAAGAGTGGCAAGTACACTCTGGGCTACAAGACCTGCCTCAAGCAGCTCCGCTCCGGCAAGGGTGAGAAGGCTTTGCTGCAGCAACTGCCTCCTCGTGCATGTGCTGCCTCGGACGTGCTTCGTTCGCCGCCCCTGACCGCCGTCACCTCTCCACCCCGCCCACACTGCAGTCAAGCTGGTGATCATCTGCAACAACTGCCCCGCCGTGCGCAAGTCTGAGGTGGAGTACTACGCCATGCTTGCCAAGACCGGCGTGCACCACTACAGCGGCAGTGAGTGCGGGGGATCGGGGGTAGCGCAGCCCGTCCTTCAACAAAGAAGGCAGACCGTGGCACGTGCACGGCACGCATATGACTATGCCGTGCACGAGGTTACCCGTGACTGCACAATCGGAATAAGCGCTGACTTTCATTTCTGCATGGCTCAGACGCCACTCTGTTGCGCTTGGACTGCCATTGCCCAGCCAGGTGTCAGGCAGGTGCTGTTCCAATTGGGCTGACCCTTCCCTCCCTCCCCCTCCCTAACCTCCCCCAGACAACGTTGACCTGGGCACTGCCTGCGGCAAGTACTACCGCGTCAGCGTCCTGGCCATCACTGACCCTGGTGAGTGGACGGGGGGCGTAACAGCACGGTGGTGGCCGTGTTTTCTAGTGCTATGCCATGCATGTGGGCGACAAGGGGGCGCGGACGGCCGCTGTGCGCGCGGCTTTACGAAGGCTCTCTTCATGGTCACATTGTGTTGCCTCACTCCTATTATGGTTCCCTCACACGACGTGGCCATTCCTTTGTTCCCGCGCAGGTGACTCTGACATCATCAAGACCGTGGAGTAAGCGCATGCGCTCCTCGGCACGTTGTGTAACCAACCTCCTGGTACTTGTCTTGGTCGTTTCAGTGCCCAACAGCTTTAGTGCCAAGCAGCTCACATTAGAGTCTTGCTTAGTAAGGCACAATGCAGCAGCCATCTGCAGCGCGCATTCAATAAGCGTAGTCAGGCCTTGTAAGGGACGCCAGCCCTGGGTTCGCAGTGTGTGGCCGGTAACAACAACATGGTGTGGCTACCTAGTAACCTACTACCGGTCCATTTCGCCAGCTGCAACGAGTCAGCGCAGAATGGTTCGCCCAACCAGAAAGCCCACGTCACGTCGTCGTTTGCACTTGCAATGCAGCTCGTCACTGAGGCCTTGTCGTCACTGAGGCCTTGTAGTTTGGCAGTCATATGTAGTCTTGAACAGTGCGGCACAATACTGTAGGTTGAGCAGTTCGTACCGTAATCAACCAAGAGGCGAGAGCACGCATCAATACCGGTAGTCATCGCCTGAAGCGGATGGAGGTCATACCACGTGTTACCAATCACCACGGACACGTCAGATTGGATTTTGCGCCTTGCCTACGGCGTGTCCAAACCCGAACACGATCAGACGGGCGGAGTGACCAGTTGCGTGTCGATTCGTCGGCAAGGTTCCAGCAGGTAATCACCGCTTCTTCTCACTTGTCAGCAACGGTAACCCGCTCTGCGCGGCTCCCTGCGGCGACGGCATGCTCCCCGGCCTCCCCAGGCCTCCCGGACTTCCAAAGCCCACGGGCACGTGCAGCCCCGAAGCCACAGCACTCATTGGTCGCCTGGCGGACCACCCCCGCTGTGGCCCCGCCGATGCCGTCCGCGCCTGTACCTGAGCGCCGCCACCGTAGCTGCCTCCCTGCTGGTCACCAGGGTCAACCAGGGGAGATCCACTCCCCGGGGGCACCGCCCCCAGCACGCTTGCGGCGATGGCCGCTGCTGCCGCGGCCGCCCGGTCCGCCTCCGCGCCCAGGTTCCTCCTGGCCGCCAGGAAGGAGGGCGGCGGGTTGCCGTTGCTGGGAACGAAGGCGCCAGGCAGGGCCGCGTGCAGCCCACCTGGGGCGGTCTGGGGTGTCGCAGGTGCGGACGAGGGCCCAGCGGAGGCTCCTTGTGCGGCTCCGCCGCTACCACCGGTCGCCCCCGCCCCCGCCCCTCGGCTGCCCCATGCCTGCTGTGATGACGGTACCGTTGGGCCGGCAGACAACAGCCGGCCGCGCGCCGCCGCCGCCTGCTGCCTGTGCTGCGCCGTGTTGACGCCAGGCCCCGCCAGCCGCAGCGGCGACGACGGCCGCACTGCGCCCGGGGGCGACGTAGAGCGCGCCCCTGCCGCCAGCTCCTCCTCTCCGTACTGCCCCCCAGGGTCCATGTACGCCGCAGGCACACTGCTGAACGGCCGCCGCCGAACCGCTGCGTCCGCTGCCGCCGGCGGAGGCAAGCCCGACGACGTAGGCGCACCGCCGCCGCCTGTGCTGCCGCCAACGGTGCGGCCTGTGACGGCGCCGACGGCTGCGTGCGCCGCCAGGGCCGCCAGGCCGCTGCTGACGTCCTGCACCACCGCCGCCAGCTGGCTGACCGCCGCCGCGCTGCCCTTGGCCGCCACCGCCTCCTGCAGCCCCACCAGAGCCTGGAAGGCCCGCTCCAGGGAACGGAACACTGCCATGATCTGCTCCTGTGGAAGCGAAAGGTAAACGACCCAACAAACGTATATGTCAGCCTATATGCCTTGAGCATTCCCTATTAGCAACGGGGCATATCAGGCACCCAACGCATCCATGGCATGCCGCTCAACATGGGACTTCGTGGCCCACCACAAAACTGCAGCTGACGCCCAAGCTTCGCCTGTCCGCAATCGCTTGCCCCCCTGCAACTCCCGCACCCCCTGCCTTACCCTGAAGGCCTCCGTTGCGTCCTCCAGCAGCTTGACCCTCATGGCGCCCATGGCCGCCAGCAGCACCAGGTGGTCCACGGGGCCGCCCGCGCACCGCCCCAGCAGGCGGTCCAGGTGCGCCTTGGCGCCCTCCAGCAGCTCCACGTGCGCAGCCACCTCGCGGGGCTTGCGACGCAGCCGCACCAGCGCCGCCTCGCGTGCAGCAAGCGCCGCGGGGTTTGGCACGCCGTCCTGCGGGAGGGGCAAGAACAGGAAGGGCAAGGCTGTGCTGGTCAAGAGACGCTCGCGGCTGTTGTGCAGCAGCAGTAGCACAGTGCACAGCGGAGCCTGAGCCTGCGGCTTGTCGTGTGACGGTGCAGAGCGGATGGGAAGGCGGCCACAGCACCGTCACGCCTGTGCACTTTGGTGCAGGCCAGCGCAGGGCTTCCTTCCGCAAGTACGCCTCGTCCCTTCAACCCATGCCCCGCCACGCAAAGCACACCCTGTCTGTGCGCAAACGCACCTGCACACCCCCTCTCGTTCCTGCCTCCCGCAACCCTTGCGACCCTAGTTCGCACACCTGTCCCTGCGCATTTTGCTTTCCATCCTTTCCTTCCGTACTTTACTGACACCCTTCCTTCGTGTTCCCTCCTTTGCCCTCTTCCCTTTCCGCCCTCGCTTTCAGGTCAGTCGGGTCGACATGGGTGGGCGTGGGCTACTTGTACCGGCTTGCACCGTTGCGGGACCATAGGCACGAGGTTGCATTCAGTCCTCAGTAGTTTCAGCTTTCCGGCCGGGGTCGCGGGGTCGCGTTAGGTAGCGCAGCCATTTTCCAGCACAGCCAACACAGCCCTTCCGTCGGTAAGTATAACTCGGTAAGCTCTTTTGCCCCGTTGTCGTCTGTTCTGCCGCTCGCCGCTAACCTCGTCTTTTGCAGGCTGACCGTTGCCGATATAGTTACTTTGCCGCTTTGCGGTTACCCCCGCGCTGCCCCTCCCCTTCCCGCTCACCTGCGTGCCATCCGGCAGCGGGCCGTCCCTGGTGCGCCGCAGCTCCTCCCTGGCCGCGTGCACCAGGTCGTGCGCCAGGCCAGCCAGCTCGACGCTCACTGGATCCGGCACGTACCCCGTGGCGCCGCCGCCCTGACCCCCTGGCCCACTCCCTGCACTCCCAGCCGCAGCCCTGGCCCCCACGCCCGCGCCCGTTGCACTCTGCCCCTGACCCGCGCCCGCCGCCCTGTGCTGCATGTCCTGCGCCACCTGCGTGACTGCGGCCTGCAGGCGCGGCAGTGCGGCCGACACCTCCCCAGCGCGCCGCCCCACCGCGCCTCCTGCGCCGCCCAGCGGGCCTCCAGCGCGCGGCCGCGCTCATCCATGGTGGCCAGCGCCAACTCCAGGGAGCCTGGAGGGAAGAGGCACACGCGAAGGACACGGGAGGGAGGAATGGTTGGACGCCGTATGGCGTACCTGGTGCTAGTAGCCTGCACTAGTTCTGTCCGAATGCACTAACAGGCGAAACCATGAACGGCAGCAGGCCCCTGTCAAACGTAGCGCAAAGTGTCGGTATCGCATGTTCCGCGTGAAGCTCAGCACAAAGCAAGCACACGCCGTGTTTACAGGCCGACCTACCCAGGCGCTTCGCAAGCTCTGCGTCCATCCCCGCCACACGGTGCGCGTTGCCGTTGGCCCTCTTCCTCCCACCGCCGGCGGCCGTCGACCCATCCCCTCCCCCGCCCGCCGCCGCCAGATGCACGAAGGTCCTGGTCAGCGCCCTGACCTCGTAGCTGCGGGCCACCAGCGGCAGCTCCCGCTCCACCTGCCGCAGCCGCAGCTGCACGTCAGACACCGCGGCGTCCACCAGGCCCTGCACAGCGGCGGCGCCCAGCACGCCCCCGCCGCCGCCGCCGCCGCCAACAACAGCAGCGCCCCCGGTGGCTGCCGCCGCGGTGGCGGCCGCCGCCTTCAGGGCCTGCTGCCCTGCCGTGGCAGCGCCCACCGCCGCCTCCAGCTGGTCCAGGCGGCACAGCAGCGCTGGGAGATCCACACGGGTCACGGGGTGGGGCTGCTCAGCAGCTACGCTTCCACACGACCTGCTCGAGCCCTCAGGGCTCTTCAGCCCCTGCCCTGCTTGCCCCTCATCCTCCCTCCTCTGCTCCTGCTCCTCCTGCAGGCTGGCTGCCGATGACTCCGCGCTTGCAACCGGTGCCGCCTGCCCCCCCGCCGCCTCCCCTCCCGACGAGGCTCCGTCCTCCGCACCACATGCAGCCGCCGTCTCCTGGCCACCCTTCGCCTGCTTGCCCCTGCCGTTCCGCCGCCCTCCTTGGCTGCCCGCACCTGCCCCGCCTGCGCTGCCCCCTCCCGCCCCCGCGCCGCCCCAGGGGTGGGGCAGCAGCAGCGCCTCCAGGCCCAGGGACTCCGCCAGGCGTCCCACGCAGCCCGCAACCACCTCCAGCCGCGACTGCAGCTGCTGCACAGCCGGATCGCCCTCCCCTGACGAGCCGGGCCGCTGAGCCTGCGACTGCGCCTCAGCCCCGGTCGCCTGCCTGATACCCTCCGCTGCACCCTGCGCCTGCCGCAGGGCGTGCAGCTCGAGGGTTACGCCAGCCAGCTGCTCGTCCAGCCACCTGCAGGCATATGGTAACGTTGGGATGTAGCTCTCGGCGCTCCGTACCTTCCTTCAGGGTTTGCACCGCACGGTTCTCACAAGCAAAGGAGTTGAGAGCAGCTATCCACACAACTGCCGGCAAGTCCCTGCGTACCCGCCCGATGCTCCCCCAGCTCACCCCGTGACCCTCCTTGCCTCCGCCGCCTGGCGCTGCAGCACCTCGGGCAGCAGCGTGGCGTGCACGTGGCGCCGCACAGCCACCTCGCCTGCCTCGCCCAGCAGGCCGACACCGGCCTGGCGGGGAGGGCCGGGATGAGCAAGGAAAGGGGCACACGGGGCTGCCCGGTCAGCCGGGAGAAAGCGCTGGGGACGCAGCATACACAAGCAATCGCCTCGGTGGAGTGTTCAGTGGTCTCCGTATAGTATTCCGTGTCCACCACAGGCCGTAAGGTATCCTGCCGATACGGTGCAATGGACAGTTGCGGTTCGGGGCGGGTTCGAGGTGAGGCAGCCAGCCAGGGAGACTGGGGACTTTGCACGTGCGTGCACTCAGCCGACGCCCACCTGCACTCGCGCCACGGTGGCCCCCAGCTCCTGCATGTCCTGCCTCAGGTCGGACACTTCGGCACTGGAGGCGGCCTGCGGTTGGATAGGGGCACAGGACGCCACTTCACGTCAGCGAAGACAGACGCGCCATGCATCATGCCGGCCTACAGGGTGTTGCACGCAAAGCGCATGATGCAGGCTGCCAACCCTATCCCAGGTTTCAGAACGGGTTTCAGCACTGTTTCTGCAGACGTGCTGATGCTTAAGCATTGCAAAGTAAACAAATTTGCAGGTGTTGGTGGCTTACCTTGTGCTCCATCGACCGCAGCGCGTCTCCCAGGCGGACCACCTGCGCCTCCAGCGCCACCAGCCGCAGACCCACCGCGGGGTCCTCAGCTCCGCCCACCCCTCGCCCGCCGCCCGAGCCCATGCCCTGACCCTCCCCTTCCCCATGCCCCGTGGTCGTTCCCCAGCTGTCGCAGCGTGGTAGGTCGGGTAAGGGTACCTGCGGCTCGCCTGCTTGGCCACTCTGGCTCCGCTGTGTGCGCGCATTCCCGCCGGCAACGGGGCTGTCCGGTCCGCCCTGCCCGGGCCCCGCTGCAGGGGAGCCCCTGGGGGAGGCGCACTCCCCTAGCTGATCTTCGAAGGACTTGCGGCTGAGGGGTGTAGCGGTCAGGGACGAGGTGGGGGCGCCGCCCAGGCTCTGCTGCTGCTGCTGGCCTGCCTGCGCCGTGGCGGCGGAAGCGGGACGCGAGGGCGAGGCAGGGCCCGCGCTGCCGCGGAAGGAGCTGGTCTGCAGGCGGGACAGGCTGGGCGCAGAACTCGCCGCGGCGGGCCGCGCGCGGGGCGCCCCCGGGGAGGGCGCGGCGGCAGGGGCCAGGTGCTGCAGCTGGGGCAAAGCCGAGAGCTGCGGGCGAGGGGCAAGGTGTAGGGGTCTGGTGAGGCTGGCGTGTTGTGTCGCGCGCCCAGATGACGCGACAGCGCTTTGGGGCACGAAGTACCAGCACAGAGTGCATACAGGCGGACGATATACTGAATGCACTGTCGGCGCGAGGCCCTACAGCGCTACCACACCAAATGCGCATCTCCCACCTTCTTCATCAGCAGGGCGTCCATAATAGGGCCGTTGAGCCGCATGTCCAGCAGCTCCTCAACCTGCATGGAGGATGGCGATGGAGGAAGGACAGCATGACGATGATTGGACAAGTCCAGCGCCGAGGTTGGCCATGGCCTGGGGCTGCCATGGCAGTCAGCACGGACACGAACGCAGTCCCATGCGTGCGTCAGAACTAGCTCCAGGCCCTACCTGGTGCGTGGTGAGGTGCCCCGCCTTCTTGGCCTTTCGCAGCAGGCCGTCCAGCTCCTCTTGCAGGCTGTCCATGGAGCCGCGCAGCCGGGCGATGTCCGTCTGCGGGTCGAAGCCAAAGCAATCTGTGTCTGTCGCACTGCATGACGACATAGGCAGAAAGCTCAATGCGGGCGGAGTGGCTGAAACCGTCACGTGACCGCGCAGACTGCTCCTAGGACAGCACCATTCTTGCAGTGCCCACTGCTTGTACGCAAGACCCAGTCCGGTTCAGGAGCAGCGCTGGGTGCATCGCTGCATCCGGGCCCTGGGCACCCGCGGCCTCAATCCGCTGCTGCACCACGCCGCACCCACGTGGCCGGTGCTGAGCAGCTCGTCCATCTGGCCCTGCAGCTGGCGCGCTGCGACGCCCACGCTGCGGCCGCGCTCCGCCTCCGCCTGCAGCCCCGCCTCCACCGCCCGCAGCCGCTCCGCCAGCTGCGCGTTGAGGCGCTCCACGCTGCCCATGTACTCGCGCAGGGAGCCGACCTGGCCAGCAGGGGAGGGGACCCAGTGCATGTGGGGTTGGGGTGAGGTTGAGCGGGGCAGCAAGGAGGGGTGTCGGCGCGGGGGGTCGACGGGACAGGCGGAGGGCCGAGCACCACATGGTGGCCTTGATTCAGGCAATGTGGTTGAAAGATCCAGAATACTTATGTTGTGTACCACCACCACCACCACCACTACTACCATTAACACCGCAAGTCAGTGCGGCGGGTCGTTGCGCCATCGCATGGTGCTCCGGGCCCCACCTGCGCCGCCTCGTCGTGCAGCAGCTCGAACTTGAGCCGCTCGCCCGAGCCAGCCAGCGCCGACTGCAAGGTAGGGGCAACACACCGGTCCCGGGTTGCGTTGATCGGGCAGCCCGAGTGTTGCACCTCAGGCCACTCCTGGGTGCCATCTCCGGCTCCAGCACGATAGCATACCGAAGGTGGTAATGCGCGAAACGAGGCCATCAATGCTGGCACAAAGGAAGTGCAAGTACAAGAGTCTCAGTGCTCATCCCCACGGCCTCACCTGCAGCCTGCTGACCTCCGCGTCCAGAGCCTTCTTCACTGCCTCCAACTCGTACCTGGGGGTCAGGGTGTCGGACAGCGGTACTGGTGTGAGACAGATCAGCCGCATGCGCACATTCACACGCGCTCACAGCGCCTGCGCTTATGAACGCCCCTCATGCGGCCCTGTTGCCCCGCAGCCCGCACCTCCTGGCCAGCGGCTCCATGCGGTCGTCCACGTAGGCCTGGGCGCGGCGGGACTCGGAGGACTGCAGTGGGGGCGGGGGAGTTCCAGGGGCCCCGGGGCAGGGGTTGAGCGCAGGGGCTGGGAGACGGCGTGGTGGTGGGAAGGAGCAGGGAGGCGGTGCAAAGTGATTGCCTGCAGTGGAATGCGACAGCTGCACGCTGGATGGCAGTCAGTCAGCACCCAGGAGCGCCGGCGCACAAGCGCCGCACAGTCCGCCCACTCGACGCGCATCCCCACAACCCTTTGTCCTTCTCCATGCCCGCACCCACCACCCTACCCACCACCCTGTCGCTGAGCATGCGTCCCTCCTCACGCAGCTGCGCCACCACGTCCTTCTGGTGGGACAGCGCCGACTGGGCGTCGTCCAGCCGCCGGGACAGCTCCTCGGCCGCAGCCTGGGGGAGTTGGGAAGAGGGATCCAAGCAGGTACATGAGGTCAGGATGCATTCTTGTGTCGGCAAGGTGGACAACTTGGCATCCGGAAACGAACCGGTTCCTCTGCCTGTCGAGATACTGCGCAGCCATGGGGCGCGCGGTGCCTGGGGCTCTCACGGGCGCACGTGTCTCCTGCATGGCACCCATCGCCGCACCTGCGCGGCCGCCAGCGCCGCCTTTGTTGCCGCCAGCTGCTCCTCCTGCTGCTGCACGTGCTGCGTCAGCTTCCACAGGCCGGGCGGGCCCGCCTCCACCTTGCCGTCCAGCGTCTGAGGGAGGGAAACGCAGCACAAAGTGCCCGCTGACGCGATGAAACACAAGCTGCCTTGCACAGAACCTTTTGCCAACGCAGCACGCCAGCGGCAAAGTGAGCCCATCCTACGTGTGGGCCCCACCACACGGCCGCCACCTCCCTGCTCCCAGTAAACGCCAACGACGACTCTTACAAACGGGGAGCGCCCTCATGGACGGACATGCCGCACAGCACGGACCGGCACGAACCCCCTTCCGCTTCCACGCCCCTCTTCCCCTGGCCACCACAACTCGCACCCAAACTCCGCCACAGCCTCGCCGCCCTGTCCCCGGACCCGCCTTCAGGTGCCGCTGCACCGCCGCCTTGTCCTCCTCAATGCGCGCGAACCGCACGTGCGCCTCGTCCTTGAACGCGAACAGCGTGTTGCGGTGCTGCTCCAGGCCGTGCAGCCGCCCGCTCACGTCGCTGTCCAACGCCGCCAGCTTGGACACCAGGGAGGTGCACGTGGCGTCGGTGGCGGAGGCGGCTCGCTTCACCAGCTCCAATTCCCTGGGGTTACGCGTAAACGCGAGGAATTCGTGTGAGGCGTCAGGGAAGCACGGTAACGCAGGTCTCTCTGGGGGTAAGGGAGGGGCGGGCGGGCGGTCGCCAGGGTGTTGGGCCGATGCAGCGGGAGGTGAGAAGCAGTACGCATGCAGGGAAGCAGGATAGGCACACAGGCGGCCGTCAACCCACAGCCGTCTGGCCAAAGCAAGCAGCCTCCGCCTGCGGCCTGCCTGTTGCCGAAGCTAAGCATCAACGCGGCTTACGGGTCAGCCATGCCGCCGGGGTGTATGTCCCCATGCCCCTTAGCGTCCCAAAGCTCCCATCCCGTCGTTCCTCCGATTCGCCACTCCCACCCCCACTCACTGGCTGAAGCCCATGGACACCTGGTTCAGGCTGTCCACCTGCTTGGCCACACCCTCCAGGGTGGTGCCCTGCCGCTGCTGCGCGTCGTGCAGGCGCTGCAGCTCCAGGTCGTGCCCCGCCACGTGGCCGCCAACCTCCGCCAGCTTGGAGGACGTCAGCACGTGCTGCTCGTCCAGGCCTAAGTGCAGGGTGAACATGTTGGGGGAAGTCCACGTCACGGCTTCATGTTTAGCAGGGTTGATATGTTGGGGGAAGGGTGAGTGTGGGTGAGCTGAGGAAGGCCGCGGGGCTTCCGGGAGGGCTCAGGGAAGCAGTCCCTGCCCCTGTGCAAACGCCACTGTGACTGCGTGCTACACCCATGTCGGCAGTGCGCAGTCAGGGTGCAGTGTGAAGGCGGGGACCGAGGAGACGCCCCCATGATCGGCCGTGCACTCTGGAAATACGTTCTGCCCGAATGCGCGCTTGTTCGGGCCCTCCCTCCAGCCTTGCCCCTGCACCTACGCTTGAGGTGCAGCTTGTGCGCCGTGGTGGTGCGCTCCGCCTCGTCCCTGGCGGCCCGCAGCGCGATGTCCTGCTCGTCCAGCCGCGCCTGCTGCTGCTGCCGCGCCTCGCTGGCGGTGCGCGCCACCACCGTCAGCATGTCCAGCCGCTCGCGCGTGGACTGCGGGTTTACAAAAGGCAGGGGCCGCCGTGACCCATGGGTCAGGCCAGCAGACGGAATGCAGCGGAGAGCAGCAGAACGCATATGTACCGGACTGGGCTGCCTAAAGCGCCATCAGGCTACTGTGTAGGATCCCCATTCGGCCGCCAGTGTCGAAAGCCGGGCTACAGAAGGCACTCCGTGCGCTGCACGCAATGGGCCTAGTCTGCCCCTGCCGTGCCCAGCTCACGCTGATGTGGTGGTTGAGCGTGTCCTCCAGCCCCGCGGCGTGCGAGGCGCTGGCGTCCAGGCGCGCGTGCGACTCGCGGGACAGCGCGTCGATGCGGTGCAGCTGCGAGGCCGTGCAGGGAGGAGGGGCAATCAGGCGCAGCCAAGCAAGGACATAAGGAGAGCTTCCAGCGTGCAAATACGTGCCTCATACGCTGTACTCGTAGTCGAAAGTCCCCAAAGCATAGTGACAAACCAGCCAGCGGATTGAACGGCCAGGTTGGCCACTGGCTGCCAGCTTCCGCATGGTGGTTTGGTCCTGCACTCCGCCGTACCCTTCAGTGCTGCCCCCCGTTCGCGCCCCACGCCCCCTCCCCACGTGTGTCGCACCAGGTCGCTCTTCCATGCAGGCAAAGCGCTGAACAGCTGCTCGAGCTTGGCCAGGCGGTCAGCCAGCGTGGTGTAGGAGGACACGTTCTGGTCGTGGTGCTTGGACACGTCAGACTGGGAAGCGGGCGGCGAAAGGGCAGGTAGTTGGGCTGATATGCTGTGCAGGGTGTGCCGGGATGGCTTTTTACTGCACGGCTCAGTGCTCATAGCGGCCTGGCAGCAAGGCAGCAGCGAGCACAGGTGACACCCTCGCCGCACGCAGGCACGCTGCTGTCACGTGGCCCCCCAGCAGCTGTACTTTACACACCTCCACTCCTCGTATCATGGCCTCCAGACGGCCATCAGATTCCTTCAGCTTCTTCAGCTGCCCATCTATGCGCCCAATCTCAGGTTTGTAGTTCCTGAGGTGCGCAACGACTTGGCTGTTGAAAGCCTGCGTGTGTTGAGGGACGGGACCGGTATTGTCTAACTCGGATGCGAAGGCAGGATGCAACGCACAGCTTGCCATGACCAGCTATAATTGTGATGCAAAATGAATGCATCCTGGAGCTGTGCATGGCACCTTAGAGGTGTATCAACCCCTTCTAGTGCCACAACATGGACGCCCCTGCCGCCTGCCACCGTGCTCGACCCTGCACCTGCGTCCACGCTGTGAACCCTTGCCTGCCACGTGTGGGTGAGTGCCATTTATGAATTGCACTGTCTAATAAGAGTAGGGCATACCTGCAGTTGTGAGGTTGCTACACTGCTGAGTTCAAGGGCTGTAAAGTCGTCCATTCCTCGTGTGTCCCAACCGTAGCAACACGGGACTGGTAGCTACTTCTCGAGGAATATGTGCTGAAGGTCAAAGTGTTATGACCAGGCTCTTATTCCGTGGATGTGCGTTTTGCTTCCTTACTCTGCCTGCTTGTCGCCATGCCGCTAGTACCCTTCGAGGCGGAGCACTGCGAGGGCACTAGCATAACATGAGCAATACTACTACGATTAACCATGTCTGTATCAATGAGCAACCAGTTTGTAAGAGGCCGTTGCTGTTGGGGGCTCTCTATGGACGCTTCACGCTGGCCCGAAAAGAAAAACAGGATAAAACATTGCACTGGTTATGAGGACAATTGCAGTTTACTATCGGGTACACTTATGAGACCTATGGGTCAGCACTTGGGGTTGTACCATGTGGGATCATCCCCTGAGCTTCCCTCCCCTTCCCTCCACGTGCAGACCAGGCATGTACCTGGGCGGGCATCGAGCCAAGACTGTCACTGTCCCACGCAGAAGGGGAACATATGCCAAGCTCTCATCTTGGAACGACACAGGAAGGCATGCCCCTTTGCCGTGCCTAAGGGTATTGGTGGCGCTGGTGCTTGCCCGTGCTGGTTGGGCTCCATGTTCCCGCTGTCCCGTCTTCCTCCCTACGTCACAACCCCTGCTCAGAAGTCATATCGTCCCCACCAACCCTGTTCCCCACGAAAAGAAGTACGCCTACTCTGGCCTACCGTATTGTTCTGGGGCGTGCCCTAAGAGGCTCCCCTGACGTACGTCCGTAGCTGCTTCTCATGAGCACCTTGTGAACACTTCGTGGACACGCACTTTTTTCGACCTTGCCACTTGCAGTGTCTGTCGCATTTGCAAATCAGCACAATGGCATGTGCATACCTTGCGTACTTTCAAGTACCCCACGTCCACATGTAGGAAGAGGCCCCGCTATGAGGGGCAAAATTAGCGCACCGTAGCCCCTAAAACGTCGTCGGAAGCCATGCTGGATACAGCGCTCTGCCTCTCCAAACCAGGCACAGCTTTAGTACGGCGCCCACGTCGTGCGTCATGACCAGCGTGACAGACCTCAACCGTCAACGATTGCAACAAATCCCTCGCCATCCAACGTGACCGTCAACGTTTGCAATCACCACCTGGTCCTCCAAAATCGCCGTTGCTACAACACAAGCGGCGTGAATGCCGCCGTTGTACAGTCGTGCCGAACCCTGGGCTACGCCTCTGGGCCACACGCCTGAGCTCAAAGGCACATGTGCCACGTGCTGCGTACATGCAAGACTGACATGTGCCGCGACAACTCCATGCCGACACGTACATCCCGTTGTGCTTCAGCGTGTTTGTGTAGGTGGCACAGTGCGGCAGGTTACTGTGCACTGGAAGAACGTTTGAGTGCCAGTCGTGCCCAATGGGGTGCAAGGCCGTCTTCTTCAACGAAAGCCATAGCTAAGCAACCAGTTGCATGGCTTGCCTCTTAACAAAAATGTTGATTCCCACCATTTCCTTTGCGAGCTCTTGACAACAAAGCCACGGGTTAGATAAGAACTGCCACCGGCGTTGAACTGCTATGCTACGGCTCCCGGCTACTGCTGCTGCTGCTGCTTCTCCAGCTGCTGCTTGACCCATTTGGGGCTGTACTCCACCTCGATGGTGTCCAGCTTGGCCGCCAGCACCAGGTCCGGCATGGTCAGGCCGCCTACCGCGTGAGTGGACAGGACCACTTCCACCTGCGCAACGGGCGGCACAGCAGCAGCTTCACGTAGTACCAGGTTCGTGGTGGACATATTGGCGGCTAGGTAGGCGGCATGCAGGACAAGTCAAAGGGTGCCGCACAGCAGATAAGCGAATAGCACGCATCCTTTGATCCTAGGTAATGGTGGGAAGCAAACGTCGGCAAAACGGTTTAACACCTACGGTTCAAATCGGCACACTGGGAACAAGAAGCATGTGCCATGCCGAGTCCAAGCGTGCTGTGCAACGGGCCAAGCACTCCGCACATGCTACCCTTTGCCTTTGCACTCGCTGTGCTGGCTCCAGTCATTCTTGGAGGAGCCGACACGCGCACATGACCGAGATAGACCAAATCCCCCTGCGTCAACCCGTGTCCCTGCAATCTGTTTGTCCGTCTTCCATACCTCGCGGAAGTTGGTCAGGTGCAGGTCTGGGTGATGACCCTCAGCCTCGGCCACCTCCGCGACCTTGTTGAAGAACTGTATGGCAGCCATGAAGTTCCTGGCCGTGAATGAGCGCTTGATGGTTGCCTTGTCCTCGCTGAGCTGCCAAGAGGGAAGAGCGGTCATGTACTTGGACAGGTCGGCCATGTCAACCTTGGGCGTGTCCCTGCGTGGGGTCGTGGGGTTGGGCCACAGGGCATCAGGGGCTGGCGCCCTGCTCCGTTGCCAGGAGCACGCGCATGGCTATAGGCTACAGCAGCTCCGGTCTGACGTCCAGGTTGCCCAGCCTGACTGTGGACAGTGTGGAGAGGACTGCGAGTGTACTCGCCTTGAGCAGGCGCCCCCACACCCTGCTGCAGCCAGCTGGTCGGCACCGGGACCGCGCACGTTCAGCGTGTTTGCCCCAGTCGACATTGCTCTGATACACAAGCGTGGTGAACGGGTGAGGATGGGGCACTGTATCCTTTGTATGCCGTGCCGGAGCACCGTCGGGTACCGGTACATGGAGCCCAAACCTGGCTAGCTGAGGCCTCTTGTATACTGTGCTCAAGTGCACGGTCGTTGATATGCAGATGCGGGCTGGCAAAGACAACGAGACAAAGAGGAGAGCGCCCGCAGTACGGATTTTACATGGACCCCGCATAACACCCTGCTGCCAGCCCGGCTTCTTCCTGTTTCGATCGGACACCAGCTGAACAGGTGCACATAGCCCCGAAAATAGGATTCTGCTATCGAAGGCATACAAGGCCTTGCCAACTCTCGCTTTCGCAATCGTCGAGACAACCTGCTCTTACGCGCCCTATCGGCTGGCTCTAATACTAAGAAGTACAGGCATTAGTCTGACATAGACGTAATGGCGGTAGTTCAGCAGCCGGGTCAGGGGGAGGAATGGAAAGCTAGACTGCATTGCCCACCAAGGGACACGCGCATCCGCACAGAGGTGGGTTTCCACTTCAAGCGGTTGCATGTGGGCGTGGCGGTCATGATTCTCATGCCAGTCGGGGTCTGTGCGCTCAGGATGTCACGGCCACCAAGGGTAATGAATTTGAGGACTACTTCCTCAAGCGCGAGCTGCTCATGGGCATCTTCGAGAAGGGCTTTGAAAAGCCGTCGCCGATCCAGGAAGGTGGGTCTTCTCCCCGCTAAGCTCGGAAGAGCCAACCTGGCCGAGATCTCAGCCCTTTTGAGTTGCTGTGCCTCGCAGAGTCCATCCCCATTGCGCTGGCGGGTCGTGATATCCTGGCGCGTGCCAAGAACGGCACTGGCAAGACCGCGGGTACGTTTCCACGGGCCAGGGCTGTGTCCATGCTACATGTCCCGAACGGACGGCCGGAGCAACCAACCCCCCAATGTGGTCTATGCTCACAGCGTTCTGCATCCCTGTGCTGGAAAGGGTGGACCCGTCGCGGCCTGTTATCCAAGGTGGGTTACCGCTGCCGAATCAGCGTTTATACTGAGTCGAATGTCTGCGTCCAATAAGTCCAATGCATATTTCGTGCTTCTTCTTGCAGCACTGCTGCTCGTCCCCACACGCGAGCTGGCGCTTCAAACCGCACAAGTGTGCAAGGAGGTGAGAACGCGTTCCTCGGGTGCGCGGGAACCCTTAGCCCCACGTCAGCGTAGCGGGCATTGGTGTCGGAAAAAGCAAACAGACGTTGATTCAGTCGTCTACGTATGCATTCACATCTCGGCGCACGCGTTTCCTAACCTCGACGCCACGTGCCTGTCGGTGGGTACAGCTGGCCAAGTACCTCCAAATTGAGGTGATGGTGACGACCGGTGGCACCAGTCTCAAAGATGACATCATGCGCCTCTACCAGACAACGCACATCGTCGTTGCCACGCCCGGCCGCGTGGTGGACCTCGCACAGAAGGGCGTGGCCCGGCTGAGCGACTGCAGAATGCTCGTCATGGACGAGGTGGGATACCGTACAGGCAACTAGATATGATCGACCTGCCCCGTCGTATGCGTGCAGCTCGGGACAGCCTCACACACAGTGTCCACCGACAGCGATCACTGTCACGGACCTGCCGCTCAGCCGCCCCGCCTCGCCGCACCCTTTCGCCTAATCCCGGATGCCTGTAACTGTATCCGGCTCATTATGCCTCCATCCCGCACCGCATGCGCTACACAAAGTGACCTGCATGTCAGGCGTAGACACCCCAACTGCCCATGTCGATCGCATGCTACACACGGCGCTCAGCCCACATGTGACCCACAGCTCGCTTTACCGCCGCTTGACACACATCTTCAACTACTCTTCCTGATGTGCAGGCGGACAAGCTCTTGTCGCCCGAGTTCCAGCCTGTCGTGGAGCAGCTGATCGGCTTCCTGCCGGAGGACAGGTAAAATGGTTGAATTGTTGACGTGGCAGAGCCGCAGGCCAGCAGACAAGGATGTGCGCCACTAAACTCCTCGTCGTAACACTGCTCGTGTACAGGCAAATCATGCTCTACTCGGCGACCTTCCCCGTGACCGTGAAGGCCTTCAAGGAGAAGTTCCTCCGGTAAGCGGCTTGGACAATGGCGTGGAGGGGTCACCACGGCAACGGTTTGGGGGTCTGGCCCATGGGCAAGCAGCGAACACATGGGCCGATTCTCCGCCCTTTCATTGCACGTGTGCAGGAAGCCATATATCATCAACCTCATGGAGGAGCTCACCCTAAAGGGTGTCACGCAGTACTACGCCTTCGTGGAGGAGCGCCAGAAGGTAGGGGGGCATAGCCCATCGCGAATGTGCTTCCATGCAGTATGCCAACCGGCTTGCACGGCTGCCACGGCATGTTCTACGCGACAGGGCCGATCCGTTGCCATGTGATGCAGGTGCACTGCCTGAACACGCTCTTCAGCAAGCTGCGCATCAACCAGTCCATCATCTTCTGCAACTCCGTCAACCGCGTGGAGCTCCTAGCGAAGAAGATCACCGAGCTGGGCTACAGCTGCTACTACATCCACGCGAAGATGCTGCAGAGCCACCGCAACCGCGTGTTCCACGACTTCCGCAACGGCAACTGCAGGAACCTCGTCTCTTCGGGTAAGGCAGCACGAAAGCCGTGTGTGCGACCGTTTGCATACCATACTTATCATCGTGTGCCTGCCCTGATGGACCAAACGGGTTAATAGCATTAGCCACGATCATTGCGTGCAAGCGTGGTTGTCACCGCAGAAGGCTGTTCTTATTGCCCTTCTCTTCCATGCAGACCTCTTCACGCGCGGTATCGACATCCAGTCGGTCAACGTGGTCATCAACTTCGACTTCCCGAAGAACGCGGAGACCTACCTGCACCGCGTGGGACGCTCGGGGCGCTTCGGCCACCTGGGTCTCGCGGTCAACCTGATCACCTACGAGGACCGCATCAACCTGTAAGAAGGGAGGGGGACATAATCGAGATCATATCAGTCAAGTGTTTTATGTCAAGGGTTTTGTACCTCCGCGATTGGAACAACCCATGCACGAGCTTAAGGCTCGAAAGGGACAAGAATTGTGGCTTCGAAGGCACCTTGCATCTGTGATACCCACAACCATCTCCATTCGCCCTTCCCCGTTGACTCAATAGGTTCAAGATTGAGCAGGAGCTGGGCACCGAGATCAAACCCATCCCGGCCCAGATCGAGGAGAAGCTGTACTGCATCTAAGCATGTGGGGGTGTGGATGCTGGGCCGACAAGCATGGGGCGCCGTCTGCCGGGTTTTGCAGGCTGCTGCAAAGAAATGCACGGGTGCTTGCCCGTTCTACATAATGCGTAGCGTCAGCTAGTGCTAGCTGTGCGTCAAAGAAGGGCCACATTGCGACCGAGGTCTGTGGTCTCGGCCGCACAGCCTAACTACTCCCATTGGGCGCCTGGGGGGCCGCCTCTGTGTTGCACCGATTTGTCGTTGTTGGCCTGCGAGTGTGAACTCCGGCGGGGCAGGAGGCTTTGGACTGTGGGTATGGCTCAGTGTTTTTTGCTCGTCTTATGGTTTGGCTGGTGGGTGACGTCGCGCAGCCCTCGTTGGGGCCCTGCATTTAATGCGGCAAGTAGACCCTGCTACGGCTTGCCCTCCACCCACCGGTTGCGTCGTGTGGTTGCATTCGGTACAAGGCACGGAGATACACGCCACTCTGTGCGGCTTCTTTTCGGCACGATCGGTACTCTGTAGTTCCTGCCTTCGGTGCCTGTGCTGTGAAGCGTCTCACGCGCTGCAGCACGGTGTGGTGCTGTCGACTGTAGCGTGTGAAGACTTGGATGTGGGGAGCCTGAGGCGGCGCTGCAATTCGTCCTCGCACATGACGAGCGTTGTGGCTTTGCCCGCCCGCGACTCTTCATGGTTGCAGGACCATCGCCCAGGTTGGAGTAGGCCTTGCAGAACTTAACCTAGCTGGCCACGTCCCACCCTTTTGGCTTGCCTACATGCGAAAGTTCGTTATGTGGCAGTTGTGACGCAACGAATGATACGACTTGCATATGCACTGCTGTACGTGAGTGATTTATGCTGCATTTACTGGTCGTCGCTTGCTATGACGCGCATGATGTGGCGTGCCAGCTGACGTACCCTAGGGACAGCATTGCTTCAGGTTAGGCACAGTACGTGCGGCTCTGGGCAGTGTCGTCAACTGATGCTGGCTCTGGTGGCGGGGTACGCGCGCTGTGGTGTGGTGCTGAGGACGCAGCTGCGTTTGAATTTTCATCCGTCGCATCTTGCCTGGAGGCACACCATAGAACGCTTGGGACGAAGGCAACGACTTGACGGGCTCACATGGGCATGCAGGCGCAGACCGCGAATGGGCTTAGTGACAGGGACGACCGGGTTGCGCCCACTGCAGCGCTTGTCAGGCAGTGTTGCGCGGACTGTGTGTACGAAGAGAGACGAATGGCTGTGCGCTAGCTGCTGCCGTGTCCTGTACAGCAGATGTGTGCTCTGCCGTTTTGTGCCCTGTGTTGCGAGGCCATGAGTTTCCTTTTGAGCAGTGGCTTGGGGGTTCAGCCCGTGGTCTGCCGAGAGGATCGGCTGCTCCGAAACGCATCGTCGGGCGTTTTCCGCTGGGCCCTGTTGCCCCGGGCGTGGGGAGCTGAGGAACAGGAGGTAGCGGTGAATGGGGGATGGAAATGGTGGTCGTGGTCGTAGCGGTGGAGGCACGGCATGGTAGCGCCGTTGCAGGGCATGGAGCTGAGTCGTGCGCAGAGGGCCTTGAGCCGTACCTGGGCACGTTGACGCAGGTGGACTGAGGGTGGTGGGGTTCGGAACACACCCTTACGGTGGGTGTGAGGCCGATCAGGTGTCGGCCCCTGTGGATGCCAAGGCAGGAGGCGTATGTTTGATGTTGGAAGGTGGGACCCATGGATAAATCACCTGTGGATGGGCACCAGCGTGCCAAACTGACAAGCCTATCCAGAGTGTGGTTTGGTTGCTGCTGTGCAAATTTTTAGATGATAGGTAGGGATGTCGCCCGTCCCTGTTGGGGCAGCGTCGTGGTGTTGTTGCCCAAACGTAACATGGTCCTGTTGGTCTACGTCGTAGCTTATGTGCCTTCGTCATTCTGTCGTATTGTAAGGGAGCAAGCTGAGATGCCTAATCTGCAAGTCAATGCAGGGCCCCCTAACATGAATGCAGTTTATCTATGATGACTACCAACGTTTGTGGGCTACGCAACGCCACTGCGTTGAAGGACGAGGAGTGGCGAGCGACCCTAGTGTCAGGAAGTGCTGATCCTCGGTGTCGCACACCCCCGGAGAACCAGGCCCCAGCTGTCAGTGACCTAGTGCTGCCCCTTGCCAATTCCAGTTAGTCAGTTAGTGTTACACGGTGAGGGTTCTCCCCTCCACAAGTGCAACGACACATGTACGAGCGGAGGCTCAAGGGTCTCCAAACATTGATACAGAACGGAAAAGTGGTCCTTACGCAAGCAAACAAACATGCAACATCGGCTTCAGTGCCAATCCGCACATCAAATCCAAATGAGCACCAGGCCCAAGTCCCGGGTCCCGCCTCGGGCTCCATCAGCTGCTAGCACCCTCTTCAGCCACAGCTGTGCGTGCCATACCGTACCACGCCCCCATTCCACACTGCTCAACGCTCCAGCACAGGGGAGAGCTCCCCTCTGCTCCGGCATAGGTCAGCTTGCTCCCCTGCTTTCGTGCTGCAGTGCTTGCTCACAGCCCTGTCCCAAGGTGCGCTTAGTGCAACGTGTCTGCGCCGCTGCCCTGCCGCTGAACTTGGCTGCACCGTCTCACGTGTTGCCTTTTGCCTCTGCTCATGGCTGCTGCGCTCAAGGGCCGCTCTCCCCTGGCTGCGCTATGCCTACGGGCACCGTAACGACGCATACATACGATCATGCCGTCGCGGAGGCTCCGCGTCTGTGAACAGAGCAATGCACGGCTTCCCAAGTGGATGACAGCTGCGTACAGAGCACAGCCGCACGCACCATCAACGCTAAGGTGTCACCAGGCGTCCACAACTTGGTGGGCCTAGGTGCCTGGCAGCTCGCGTACACGCAGTCGCATGGCCGTGGCTAACACACAGCCTATGGGACCCTTTCGCCAGCGGTCATTTGCTGTCCACTGGTCACAGCCCTCCTTGCTACGCAGCATCCACCACAAATCCACAAGGATGTATGATGCAGCTGTGACACAAAACGTCGATAGCAGTCTGACGCAGCCCAACCACGCAGCCCGATAACCACAGCGCAATACATAAGGGGCTACCTGAACTAAGGCATATGTTATAGCAGTGTTTGAGTAAACGGGTGGTTTCAGGGAAAAAGCACCACAGCAGTACACAAGGGTGAATCCCGCACAGCCAACGCGCCCTGCCCTGCCGAGGGATGCTCCCCGATTCAACAAGTCCACCGCATCGTCACATATGTGCAGGTGGGTGCTGCACATTTACTAGTGGAGTATTAGTCTAAGACCATGCGCTAATGGATGTTCCAGGTGCTGGTGCATCTGCCCATGCAATGCATTTTTGCACACATGTATCACCTGGCCACTGCTGGGAAGGCGCATGCCGTCTCTCTGCCGTACGTCCCACCGCTCATCCAATGCGCTCCCCCCCCCCACAAACCTCCAGTGCGAGCGAACAGACTGCGCTTCACACACGCACACCCTGCGCCCTACTGCCCTCCTAAGTGCGCGCCATCCGCATCTGTACATTAACAAGTGCTGCCAAGCGCGCTCATACCACCCACGCGTGTGGCCCCTGCCACCATCCTACCGAGCACCAGACCCAGCAAACGCGCCCCACCCACGTCACTCCTCCGAGCTGGGCGTGTCCGAGCTGCTGGCCAGCTTGGGCTCTGGCGTCACGTTCTGGCCCTGGTCCGCCAGCTGCCGCGCGCAGAAGGCCACGGCGTCGTGCACCGTCACGAAGATCCACTCGCGGCCCAGCATGTCCGGCACGCCACTGACCTCCATGGCCTTGATCACCTTGGCGCAGGGGTTGGCCAGCACCAGCTGGCAGCCCACCTTGGCGTAGTGCTCGATCCAGCCCTCCAGCGCGTGGATGCCGGTGGCGTCGATGTGCGTCACCGGCGAGAAGTCCAACACAGCGTAGTGCAGCTTGACGCCGCGCTCCGCGGACCACTCGCGGTGGCGCTCCTCGTAGGCGCGCAGGCGGTCCTTGATCCACTGCACGTTGGCGAAGTAGATGGGAGCGTCTATGCGCGCGGAGAGCACGCCGGGGACCAGCTGGGCCTGCGGCGGGAAGATAGGGAGGGGCGCCATAGGTGCACTGCACTGCAGTGAGGGTGGCGCTGCGGTTGGAAAGGCCAGGTGCGTCAGCAGCAAGAGGTGGCTGTGCCGCACAACTGGCAGCCATGGTAACTGCTGCTGTTGTCTCGAGCAACTGCTCGACTTGATGTGGAGGCTGTCCCGCACCTTGGGGTACTGCTTGATGTTGCGGTATACACCCGTTCCCGGGATGCGGCCCAGCAGCGCCATGTGCGGGAAGGCGGACTCGTAAATGACGATGAGCAGGGCCAGGCCGATAGAGATGCCCAGGCCGATCTCGATCGAGATGAAGAGCGTCCCCAGGAACGACGCCATCCACACCAGCCAGTCCAGCTTGTTGACCTGTTGGCATTGGCCCCAGCGGACAATAGGGTCAAATATCGTAACAAGGCTGTTGCAGCAAGGCGCCGCGCTCGTAATGTCAAGCACTGTTCATGGCTCCCAGTCGACTGCGGTTTTCCTTTGCAGCGCCGCCCCGTCCCAATGACCGTCCTCGCAGCCTGTGTAAATCGTAAGGCACCTGCGCGCTGTCATCCCGCTCACGCACCTTCCACAGGTAGATGGCCTGCTCGTACTCCAGCAGCCCCGTCACGCTGGAGCACACGATGGCGCCCAGGCAGTTGTACGGCAGCTTGGAGAACACAGGCGTCAGGAAGATGAGCACGAAGGCCACCACCCAGGCAGTGACGAAGCCAGCCAGCCCAGTCTTAGCTCCTGCGGCAGCAAGGTCAGATCACAGCCTGGTCAACCCCTTCGTTTCAATGCCACGCTACATGAGTTCCCCACGCAGGATACCGCCCCAGGAAGCCAGAATGCGCACCGCGGAACAGCAGAGCAGCAGGTAGCCGCCGGGCACCAGCTGTGAGGTGATAGTCAACGCCTGCCACACCCACTTGCTCCCATGCTGCTGGGCCACGACACCTACCGGACTCGTTGTTGACGGCTGAGCGGGAGAAGGAACCCGTGGTGGTGTAGGCGTGGAAGGCGGCGCCCGCAAAGTTGGCGAGGCCCAGGCCCACGATTTCCTGGTTGGCCACCAGCTCGTAGTTGTTCTTGCGGGCCAGGGCGCGCGCGATGGAAGTCGACTCCAGCAGGTCCACCACCATGACGATGAGGGCGATGGGGATGAGGTCGGTGAAGTCGGGCATGGGCGCCCACCACGACACCGTGGGCTTGGGCAGGCCCGCCTTGATGGTGCCGATGATCTTGATGCCCTTCTGGTCCACGTGGCCGATGTACACGGAGCACAGCCCGATGACGCACACCGTTAGGGGACCCAGCGGCCGCAGCCAGCGGAAACGCTTGGAGCGCTTGCCGATCTCCTTAAAGGCAACCAGGATCACCAGGAAGGTGGAGCCCATGACGAACTCCTGCGGGACACAGGCGAACCCAGAGCAAGGGTGCGTTGGGTAAGTGGCCAGGACAGGCCTCAACGCGCCTGCAGGTCGGTAAGGGACGCAAAAGGATGCCAACGACTGCTACAGCACAGGGTAGCCACCTTGGCAGCCTTACCTGCCACTTGAGGTCGTGGATGTAAGACACGTAGTTGTGGACCTGGTCGTGCAGGCGGTCCTTGCGGGGCACGTTGTAGCCCAGGATGTACTTGAGCTGCGGGGATGGAGCGGACGATGGGGTTGCTTGTTGGCTTGTTGGCAGGGACAAGGGTGGGAGCGTGGAAACGACGTGGTGGGCTGAGCACCACGGTACTCCTGACACGGCGGCATGCAAGGACAGTCAGGAGCCTACTGGATACGGGCCTGCGTGGGCGGCTGCGAGCGTGTGATGTCCTGCATGCGGTTTCCACGCCACCACACCTCGCTGCGCAACACAGCTTTCAGGAGCTGCCTAGGTGTAGTAAATACGTAACCAGTGCCTTTGGCCAACGCCTGGTGCACGTCCATCTACGCGCTTACCTGCGACATGCCGATGGTGATAGCGGCCCCCGACGTGAAGCCGCCGATGACGCTGTGGCTGAGGAAGTTGGTCACGAAGCCCAGGCGGAACACGCCCACCGAGGTGTACAGGCACGCCACCAAGAACGACAGCTGGATGCACAGGTGGTTGTAGCGCTCCTGGATGGGTTCCTGTGAGGTGCACGGAAGACAACATGCATCATGCGTTCGTATCGGAATCCCACCAGCCACTCTAGCTCGATTGGAGTGGCCCTGTCGAGTCAACGGGGAGGTGTTTCCCACGTAACACCGACTGCCATGGCAACGAACACTTCCTCGGCCAACTAGGTTTTTCACACAATCACGAGACGCCAGCTGCCTGGTCCCTGCCCTCCCCGCGCTGCTGCTCCCCCCTAACCTGTGCAGCCGTCAGCTTGTTGGGGTTGGTGATCTCTGACGACCCCTCCACCAGGTCTTTGAGGCTGGAGCCAATAATGAGCGACGTCACAGCGACGGGGCCCACGGCCAGCTGTCGTGAGCTGCCCACCAGCGCATACGCGAGCACCGGCAGGAACGCTCCGTACAGGCCGTACTCCGTCGGGAGGCCTGCCAGGTTGGCGTACGACATGGACTGCGGAACCACCATGAAGCCCACGCTGATGCCAGCGATGATGTCTGCCTGCGTGTCAAATGGCCCACACACCCACATTGAGATTCCATGCAGTCGCGTGTCAGCGGGCGAGGGAGCAATGCGCATCTGCTGCGCGCGCTCACCAGCAAGTACTCCCGTATCTTGTAGGTGCGCAGCCACCGCACGCACGGGATGAAAAATGCCAGCCAGTCCAGCCATGTGTACGTCTCCACCTTGTAGCGGTAGCTGGAGGAGCAGGGAGCCAGGTGGTAGTGGATGCTTGTGCGCGCCGTCGAGAGCGTTTGGTTTGGAGTGCAGGTTTAGGCTTCGTGTACTCAAGCTGTGCGATACATGCCAGTTGGTTGAGGCTTGCGTCACAACATGGTAACAGGCGTTGGCCGCCACGTGGAACGCAGCAAGCACCGAAACGCTCTAGCCCAGGCACACGGCCCCTGGAGCTCTGCAACCACCCCTAGGGACCCCAATACGTTACCTCGTTTTGCTTCGTTCCCAGAGTCGCGATAGCGTGTTGTGCATGCTGGTACGTTCACTGGCCTCAGCATGCTGCTCCCACGGGAAGACCACGGGAGCACCACCACTAGCAGTGTGCAGGTCGTGGCGGCCAGTCCCATGATCTGGGGTCATTTCTAACGATACACTACCGCTGGTATGTGGTGGGAGCAGCGCGGCAGTGCTTTTCGCGTTGTGTAAGCCGTTCGAATCGTCTTCACCGGCCCCGTTGCTGTTGCTGTGGTTCCGCCTCATGCTCCTCCGCTATAATTCATAGACTGACCAGAGGCACCGTGTACTGCCAAAGCCGAAGCCGAGCGCACTTCGCTACCTCCAACAGCAGAATTACTCCGAGGATGGAAACACTCGTTACTTTTCGGAATGTTGCCAAGAAATCATTGCTTGTTCACACGTCCACACTTGCAGGCCGCAGCAATCGGCTGGGCGTCTTACGAGGCCGGAAGGCCAAAAGTACGACTACAGCACACGCACAAATCATCTGCGGAACCCCTGCGTTCCCTGCATCTGCGCAAAAAAGTAAAACATGTGCGCAGCGTTTATCGCCCGCTACTCCTTTGTGAGGTGCAGGCGCGCGTCGCCTGCGATGTCCACATTTGGACTTGCCACCTTTCAACAAACACCTGCAAGCTCTCTCCTGTGACGGTATCTTGGCTCATGTTTCATGTGCGTCGCTTAGAGGGTAAACCACACGCAGTGAGGCGTCCGGAGGGGCCGGGGTGAGCACCACGACCCGGCCCCCCTCGCCCTTAACCCGGCGCATCCTCAGAAAGGTTGTGACCTGTGCCACATTATTTCTGTTGGAGACGGGGCTTTCAATGGCAAAATCAGCAGGCGCAGGAGGTCCCCTGGTTTGGGTTGGGGTGCAGGCGAAGGAGCTGGTGCAAGGCGGCGTGCTTGTGGTTGACCTCCCTGGCTGGACCTGTTTTTTTTCTGGAGGTTGTCCTGGAGTAGGCCGAGCTGAGGTGTGCTGGGCTTGCGGCTGACGTCCATGCCTTTCCCTGTGCTGCGGGCACCTCAGCCGCAGAGATGCAGTGTGTATGCTGGAGAGGGTGCAGGTCCCCGATAGCCATGGAATATTGTGGGCCAGAACACAGGCTGATCAGGCGCGTCGGGACAGACAATGCCAAGTTGCGCTGCATCTGCGCGCCTGGCAAACGCCGGCCGGCTGGAAAGTGTGCACACGTTTGTGGCTGTGGGGTCAAGTCCGGCATCTGGCTGCCTGAGCATGGGATCACACCCCGCATCTTCCCTACCTGTTGCAGGGCCACGTCCGGCTGAAGCTGCTGGTTGTTGCCTTGTTGGGTCAGGGTCGGCATTCCAGCTGCCGCGTGTGGGGCCACACCCCGCAGCTCAGCTGCAACGTGCGGGGGCACGTGCGGCACCTCAGCTCGGAGGGTGACGTGTCACACCCAGCTGCTGGATGTGGGGTCGCGCAAGGCGGCTAATGGCCTCAGCTGTCGCACGTGGGGCCACGTCCGGCACCTCAGCTTCCCCCTGACGTTTGTTTTTCAGTGGGACGTGTCCACCTTGGACCGAGTTGGACCACCCCAAGTGGTGCAGCACAGGGCAGGCACAGAGAGGATGACCAGTACCACCTAACCGCCACACCATCCGCATCGGGCTCATCTGCATGCGGGAGCACCGGTGCATGCCTGTCCTGCCGTCCTGGGTCGTGTCCTCAAAGCATGGCGCATGAGTGCAACCAGGAACCAGCCTGACCAGCAGCCCCATACGTTTGGCCCCGCCTTCCCCCATGCCTCCCTGTTCATTGTGGCGGCGCGTTTACGCCGCCCCAGTTGGTGCAGGTTGCTGGCAAACTGGACACGGTACGTAAGAGGCCCACGAGCCCCCTAAGCACGTAGCTGGCAGTTCTTAATACACACCTTTGGGGGGCCCTGTCGCATTAAGGTACTTACAGGAATAGCATTGCAAAATTGCGCGTCCGTAACGCTCCCACGCCAGTACCATAAGGCCGGCGGGTCCCAACGCCTAGTCTTATCTTCTCCGGTGTAGGTAGTCCGCTGCTCAGTCCGCCAGAGCTTAGCAGGCCCCAGGCGCAGGCCTCAGCTGCGCACAAAACAAGGTTGGAACCGCACAAGCGCAACTCCAGTTCCGTCGCAGTCGGTACCACCACAAGCAACAACCCACATCCACATTCGCATCAACGCCCAGCCATAGTCATCACGCTCAACACCCCAGCCGCTTGGCAGCAAAAGGTTTTGCCCCTCGGCTTTCCGCGAGCCCGCCTCGTACGGCGCCCCAAGCCCTAACAGTTGCCCGCGCAACCGCCATCCCCAACCACCTCAACAACCATCATGCTCACCAGTCCAGCCCTCGCCACCCCCTGCTATTGTTTAACGTGTCCCGTACCCACCACCAAAGCCCCTGCCAGCTCCACCCCGGCGTACCCCCGCCCAACCGCCCCAGTTTTGCCCCTCCCCTCCCCCCTCCTCCCTTGTCCTCCCCTACCTCACGCCTCCGCCTCCTGCGCCATCATGGCCGCCACCATGTTGGCGTCCTCCTCCTCCTCCCCCTCGCCCTCCTCCTCCTCCAGCCCCTCCTCGCCCTCCTCGCCCTCCCCGCCCTGCCCCCGCAGCCGCGCCCACAGCCCCGCCGCCGTCTCCTTGGCGTAGTTCCACGCGGCAGCAGCAGCAGCCAGCCCAGCCGGTAGTCGTTGCCGCTGAAGGCGTTGACCGACACGTACAGCGACTCGGAGGCGGCAACGTAGTCCGCCTGCGCGGCAAGCCAAGCACGCGTGTTTCATGCATGCTGTTCCACCTCAACACACGTGCTAAAAATCTTGTTCGTCGTCAGTGCGGCACCCGACACGCGTTCCTCAGGCCGAAGACCCATGAAGGTCACCCTCGCCAGCACCAGCGTGGCCTGCTACCAGGCCGCAGCACCCTCTGCCCGGGCTCCACTTTCCCACTTGGCCGCTCCGCGGTTACCCCCTTGCGCCTACCTCCAGCCCGAACGCGGCCCCCAGCATCTCCCAGTCGTACGTCACGTTGGCGCCGTAGCTGCGCATGCGCTTGCCGCTCTCCTCGGGCGTGCGCTCCTGCACGAAGTCCAGCGCCAGACCCACGCCCTGGGGGGAGGGAAGGGAAGGGAAGGGGAGCAGTGCACGGGTTAATGCGTTGCCGCCTGGACATGGTTGACGGCTTGCGTCAGTAGCATTTCCATGCTGCGATGGGAGTCAATCACCATACAGGAGTTGGCACCAGCAGGTGACCCGGTGGCCCGTGTGCACAGCGGGCGCAGCAGAGTGCACCGGAGCCCCAACGCCATGCCGTACATGATACGGGCAGGGAAACACAGGTACTGAGCCTGCGTTGGACCGGCACTGCCGACTGGCTCGCTGTGGCCCCCCATGCCTACAACACGCCGCGGGTCCTCAGGCCCTAGTGCAGAGCAGCAGTGTAGCTCAGCGCGGTGTGCTGCGGCGGCATGTGGGAGCCATGCCCCAATCCTCCGGCCGCCCCCTCCTCACCGGCAGCCAGTCGTACGACACCATGGCGCGGGCACCCCAGCCCTCCTCCTTACCGCCCGTGGGGCCCTGCAGGGGTAGGGTCACGCGCAGGCGACAGGCCAGCGAGTGGAGTGTTTACACATGGCCTGCTTGCTCGTGAGGAAGGGTGGGGTTGCGCAGGAAGTACGAAACGGGTTCAGCACGTCCGAGCTGCAGTGCGGCTAAAATATCGCTCCCCTGCGTGACAACACGCCCGCACGACGCCAGGAAACACCGAAACGGCCCCTGCCGTGCCGCGCCCTGCCGTGCACAAGTTCCTCCTCGCAGCCCGCAGCTGTCGCGGTTGCCTGGGTGTTCAGGGAGAGCACGTCACTAAACTTTCTGTAATACCTCGATCTCGCCCCCCATGCCCCGCACCCCTCCCCCAATCCACACGCAGCAGCATGCGTTGACCAACATGTCCTCCCTCCCCGCTCCCGCTTCCCCTCCCCGTGTCCCCTACCCCATCCCACCGGCCCACCTGCAGCGACACCTTGCTGGCGCACGCCTCCATCTTGACGGGCCCCACGCGGAACGTGTCCTGCAGCCGCACGCCCACAGCCACCGGGCCCTTGCGGGGGTCGCCGCCCTCGCCCAGCCTACGGCAGAGGAAAGGGGCCAAGGGGAAAAGGAAAGGATTGGGTGCTTGGAGCGTAGAAAAAGAAAGTTGCCAATGTTCACGCTGCGCGGGGAGAGTTTGGAAGCCTGTTGCAGCCTAGGGGATGGGAACGTGTTTGTGCTGAACAGCAGAGCCGGCCGATGCTCCGTACGCCGGGAGCAGCCGCGGACCCGCAGCCGCCCGGCCGGGTGGACATAGGGGCGCATCGTGTCGCATGTGCCCTTGTGCACGTGGCGGTGCTTTACAAGTGGTGCTGCGGCGCGCGCGTGACGTACCTGGCCACCATCATGCCCACGCCCGCGTGGTCGTTGGCCCTCAGCAGGCCGTCCTTGAACGTGTCAACCTGGGCAAGGGGAGGAGGCAGAGATGAGGGCGCAGGGGGAGGGATAAGGGATAAAACGAGAGGAAGAAGCGACGCTCAGAACCAGCCGCCATGGATACTCCGCTCCGGCCTGGCCTTCGCAACACCTGCGCCGCGTGTGTCTTTCCATGTTCGCGTGCACCTGTCCAGGCCACAGGGCCCGAGCGCTGTGCGTGCCCAGTTTCGTGCCCTGACGTTCGTAGAGCCCCTGCGCTCCAAGCGTGCGCCCCGACCCCACCCCACGCGCCCAGTACCGGACGCCCATGCCTCCCGACTCATGCCGATACGGGGCAACTCCCGAAAAATCCTTGCATCCACTCCATAGCAGCGTCACCCTATGCCAGTGGACCGTGCATTACGTGAATTGCGCTGGCCCCACCTCGAGTTGGTACATGACGTCCTTGATGTTGGGCCGCAGCATTTCCCAGCTGCCAGTCACCTGGGGAGAGGGGGGCGGGGCAACACAGGGGGGCGGCAGCTGAGCGCAGGGGAGTGGCGCGAGAGTAGGGCGTGTTTGGACGGCTGCGGCGCCACCTGGCAGCAGAAACACGGCAATAAGCGTGGCTACCTCTTCAGCATGCTCTACTGCTCATCAAAGCACGCGCTGATGCTACACCTGCTATTGGAACGTGAAGTTGTATCCCGGGTGGTGCGGCAACACCACCTTTACCGTCCTCGCATGTAGCCCTGACCACGCCACAACACCGTTATCACGTCCCGCTGTCCGGCTCGCACCCCCACCTGCGTGATGTGCTTGGGGCCGAAGGGCGGCACGCTGTGCACCAGGCTCATGTGGGTCTCGCCCTGAGGGTTCGGGGCGGGCACAGGGAGCGCCGGTCAGGTGTTCAGGCCGTCAGCCGCCACGTCACAACAGAACAAGGTGACCTGAACCGGACCCCAAGTACAAAGACATGGACCGTGCACTCCCAGCGGCTAGCAGGATGCGCGTCTGGGTCGCGGAAGGGCTACCGCGAGGTGTCGGGCATCGCGACCTTCGCTCAAGCCCCCTCACCAGCGACTGGGGTGGACGTGCCAACAAAGTCGGTCACCATGGGGCTGCCGCCTCCAGAGCACTTGGGACCCAGCAGCGAGCGGTGGCGCTTGCTGCCACCCTCGCACTGCGGTGCGTCAACTTATCGCCATCCACCCCGTGGCTGTTACAGATCCTCCTAACCCGCCCTCCCACACCCAACTGCGTATGTACCTTGGGTTCCACCCACCGCCGGCCCTAACCCACGCCCCAGGGCCCCACCTGCAGGCACATGCTGTCCTTGTCCTTCTCAATGCACAGCGTCAAGTCGAACGGCACGCCGCCCCAGCCGTGGCGGGCGAAGGGCTGCGCCTCGTACTGCGGGGCGGGAGGAGGGGCACGCGGGTACCAGGGACACGGTTGAGGGGGTTGTAGGGTTAAGCGGTCCTGGCTGCCAGTCAGGCGCGGCGACGGTGGGCAGGTAGGGCAAGCCAGGTGCCGCCATCCGCAGAACTTCCACATGCCATTCTGTCGCGCACTGTTTTCTGCGCCAGGTGCGGCCCGGCCCCCGCTACCCTTCCCAATCCCCACTCGGCCCCCGCTGCCCTTCCCAATCCCCACTCGGCCCCGGCTGCCCTACCTGCACCACGCTTCCCTGACGCTTCCTCGCGCTTTACACGAACCCACCTGCACCACGATGCCGTTGAGCGGGTCCTCGTGCTCCGGGCCGTAGTAGTCCTGGCTGGGGATGACGGTGACGCCCGCATCGGCCGCCTCGGCGTAGGCATGGCGGTGGCTGTACATGTCCTCAGGGTCGAAGGTGGGGCCCAGGTCGATGGGGTCCACCACGTACGACTGCAGGCCAGGGACGGGTATGGGTACGGGCAAAGTGAGGTTAGCGTCAAGGCCAGATCTGCTTCATAGCTCTACACGCCACTCCGCAATTTGTGCGCCCGGTCAGCTGCCAGGTTCAATAAGCAAGGGGGCGAGAAAGACCCATCTTTCATGGAGGCTTTCTCGCCGCCGCTGCTTGCCGTTTGCATGTGTCGTACTACTGCGCTCAACCCGGTGCCCCGTACCCCACCTCGATGCCGTACTCGATCTGCTGGTCCACCTCCGCCTCCTCGTACGACGCCTTGAACGTCTCCTTGGCCTTGTCGTACCAGCGCAGCATGGTGGCGTACTCGCGCTGCGCCCACGGGTCGCCCTCCAGCGCCAGGTCGTACATGCGCCGGTAGTACCTGCAGGAAGGTGGGAAACGAGCTTTTGAGGCTTTTGTTACCTACTCAACAGTACGTGGTAACGGCGGCAGGAGAGGGGTGTAGCATTGAAGTGCGGTGAAGGCACGTGGGTTTCAGGAGCATCTGCATAATGCGTACAATTGTGAGCGGTAAATCAAGCTCGAGAGATCGGGGCGCAGAACGCAGCGGGAGCACTACATGTGCGCAGCCGCACGAGCTCTGTTTGCCTGGCTGCTGGAGCCGACGCGGGACATGTCAACATCCCCATCGAGACCGAGTTCCGCCCTACCACGTCACGGCTTTGTGATCAGCAGGGTTAAAATGTGCGCACCGGTAGTGAACCACAGCCACTTACACGTGCGCGAAGTTCTCCGCCTCCTCGTCCTCCGTGATCTCCTCGCCCAACCCCACCACACTCTCCATGGTGGCCCAGCCCTGCACACAGCGCGGGAGGTGGGCACGGGACGGGGCGGTCACCACGGTGTCGTGAGTCAGCCCCCAAGCGTGCCGCTCCTCCTGTGCGACAGGCCATGCTCGGCAGCAGCAACAGCGCGCACGGGCCCGCTGCAGGCGTCACTGCCGGTACCCACAGCCGGCCAGCATTACGAGAGGACCGTCCCGACCGCTTTCCCTCGCATGCCCCTACACCAAACGGCTCGCTACGTCCCTTAGCCCCCCTCCGCGACGCACTCTCCACGTCCCCATGCGCCTGTTACCTCCCGTCTTTTCCCCACGGAAAAGGCACCTCGTGGGTCTTTGGTTGCTGCTACTCGACAGCAGCACATACTTTGGTACACCTCGTTCCTACCACTCTGTTTCCGCCCCGGCCCTCACCTCCGGCTTCAGCACGCCCTCCGTCATCTGCTCCACGAAGAAGGTCATGGGCGGCAGGCGGCTGCGCATGAGCTGCCGGAAGATGTCCTGCGGCCCGCCCGCGCCCGCCGGCTTGGCGCCCGGCTTGGCTGCCGCCAGCTTCTTCAGCGCCGCTGTGGCCAGGTTGTACGACTTGTAGCCAACCAGCTGCAGCAAGCGGCAGGAGGAAACGCAGGGTGGGGTGCATCATGTGCGGACGGAGGTCATTCCGACGAGACGATACAGGTGGTGCGATTCAAGTGGCAGCGATGCCGAGGTGGGGTACGTGTAAAACGCGAGGAAGCCATGCCAGGCGTCAGGGGTGGGGTGGCAGGCGCGACCAACTTCCCCCACCACCACACACAACACACAGCTGCCGCATAGTTTAGAACGCACCTGCACCAGCAGCTGCTGCTTCCACGGCACCGCGGTGGGTCCCTCCAGGATGACCGGCTGGCCCAGCGAGTTGGTGGGGCAGGAGGGGTGGCAGTCCGCCAGGAACACGGGGCTGCGCGTCTGCTGGTCGCCCGCCGCCTGCCGCAGCAGCTGCGACACGATGTTGCGCCGCTGGCGGCTGTTGATGTCGTACTGCGCGCCGAAGGCGGTGCGCGCGGCGTGCGCGTGCGTGAGCACGGCCATGGTGTTGCGCCAGGCGGCGGGGCCCAGCGCCTCGGTGATGAGGCCCAGCAGGCCCAGCTCGCCGAAGCCTGGGCGCGTGGCGTCCAGCCTGGGAGGGGAGAAAGGGGGAGTTAGGTGGGAACGGGGGGTCAAGGACGTTGCTAGGTGGTGTGAAACGGTGCGTAACAAGGCCACATGCGGTTGCGCTCGCCGCACGTGGCTCTGCGGGGAACAGAGTGCGCTAGGTAGCACTGATCATCACCAGCGCTGGCATGGTTCGGTGACAATGTGTGCACAGGCATAGGCATCCTGAACTGCCAGGCATCAGAGACCTTACCCTTCCCCTCGTATGTCTGGCAAGGGTAGGTGCATGCATCTTACTGGGCAACCGTAACCGGCGGCGTTGCGGCGAAATCCGACCCCACACGCTCCACAACGCTCCACACCAGCGACCCCTGCACCACCCTCTCTTCCCCTTTACCCCGTAACTCGCCACGTGGAAGTTGTAGTCCCGCCTGACGCCAACGTTTGCATTCACACACAACTGTAGCACACCCTTAACACACACCAACACCACTCAATCCACGCAATCGTCTGTCCCGCGTGGGTCCGAAAGGCCACCCGACACAGCTGGTGTTATTCTACCTCAGTTAAGTCCTCGCAGCGCTTCTGCAGCACCCAGCCGCAGCCTGCGTCGATGCTAGTTACTAGTTACTAGTCGCTGGACTACTTGCTTCGAATCTGTAAGTAGTAATGCCTTAAGATATGCTACTGTGACCCCGCAACTGCATTCGTACATACCAACACCACCACTGCCATCCCCCTTCCGCTCCCCACCTGTCCACGTAGAAGATGTAGTCTGGCTTGTGGCGGCGGTATGCCGCGCGCACGCCGCGCAGGATGGCCTTGTTCTCCGCCACGCGCGCGGCGCTGGCGTGCAGGCCGGGCGTGTCGATGAAGGTGAGCGGGATGCCGTTGTGCTGGCCGCGCACCAGCCGCACGCCGCGGGTGGCCTCGCGGAAGGGGTTGGTGGAGGAGCTGGGGCGGCCCAGCAGGCTGTTGATCAGCTCACTCTTGCCAGTGCCTGGGAGGGCGGGGGCGGCAAGGGGCTGAAACAGCGGCCATGGCGGCAGGGAGAGTGTACGGAGCAGTGTGCCAGGGAGGAGAGGGGGAACGCCGGTGTCATGGGAAGGGCAGGCGCGCGGCAGTCGTCTTGGCAAGACGAGCGGCTGCATCGCTGCACGGTTAATGACCATTGTACACCGGAACCTGCTGGTAAGCCACAGGAACACTGTATGTCGGCGCCTGCCAGCCACACATCGCACCCGCCTGCCGAACCCCCGTTGCACTTGCTCCTCATGCAGTGCCGTGGCGCGTGCGCCCACCCATGCCGCCTCCCCGCCGCCTCCCCGCGCTACCGACATGTGGCATCCTCCTACTGACCTCCTCTTAACCCTTCGCACCCACAGTGCGGGGGAAGTCTTAATCCTCTAGCGCCCACCATGCACAGGCCCCAAACCCCAAGCCATAACCCCATGGCCCCGCCCCCGTCCCCCGTCACCCTTCCCAGGCTCCCAGTGCCAGGCCGGTGTTGATACACCCCACGCCCGCGGATGCCCACCGCCGTCCGCCTATGCAGCTCCATATACCCACTGCCTAGCCCCCAGCCTCACCTACCGGCCTCACCCACCACCCCCTCCCCCTCCCGACAGGCACGCCGCCTGCTCCACCTTTCCCCGCTCTCCGTTCACGGCCTTGCCCTGCCCCCACCCGTCATGCCTCGCAGCATGGCGGCGACCCGTCCCCGCCCTCCGCACCCACCGCTGCCAGCCCATTCTCACACCGAGCTCACGCCCACTCCCTGCCCCGCCTGCCCCCCTTGCCTGACATCGACTCCTCGTCCGGGACGGTCCAGTAACGGGTTGGGCTGGATTTTGTTGTTACGGCTTTATATCGACTTTGTCGACTTGCAGGCTACGCCTAACTTCCTATCGCCTAAACCCCCTGCCCCCCTGCCCCACCTGTCATGCCCAGCACCATGACGGTGACCCGCAGCCCGGGGATGGCGCTGCCGGGAGCCGCCGCCGCCTCCGCCGCCCGCGCGTCGCGCTCCGCCGCCGCCGTCAGGTCCACCCGCCGCACGCCCTTGTAGTGCTGCGCGCCCACCATGCGCTCACTGCGCTCAATGGCCTGTGGGAGAGCGGTGATGAGGTACCAATATCCTCTTTAAGCACAGCTTATGTTGGTTCACCTGGCCCTACGTACTGCGGAGGGATGCGCTTGGCCAGCGGAACGCTTGCAAGCCCACGGGCAGCCCACTGCGAGCGCTGCCGAAACCCCTGAGCAGAGGGCAGGCTGCGCAACCTGCCCGAGGGCCGCTCCAAGGGCTTTTGATGGTGTACACCACGCCACCTCACCGCCCACACACGCGTTCTGCTGTTCCCCCATGCAGGCCGGCCATGATTCCTGTCGCCCATCTGTAAGCCACCCGGCCAAACCCCACCTGGCCCTTCGCCCTCCTTCTCCGTCACCATCAACACAATCACAAACCGATTGCCGATCGCTAACCCAGCTTCCAAGATGTAACCACGTCCGTCTCGGCACCCTGACCCAGTTGATTGCAACGCTTGGTGCCGCCGCCCCTTCCGCAGCCCCTCCAGCCCTGTCCTTGAACTCCTGGTACCGCCCAATTCCGTGAAAACATAGACACTCTGGCAACACACCCTCAGCAGAGCACCTACCTCCCAACACCCATGCCCTGCACCCTACCGCCTGCCTGCTGCCTCCCCCTGATCAACAGGAACTGCTTCAACAGTACATCGGGCCCTGATGCACGTTGTCACTTTGAGGCCCCTCCCACACATCTTTACGGGCCGGCTGCGTCCAACACCCCCATCAGCCTTGCTGCCCACACCCAGAGCCCTGCGGCCCACCTGCAGGAACTGCGCAACCTGCTCGTTGCGCGAGGTAAGGCCCAGGCGCGTGGCGGCCCGCACCAGGCGCACGCGGGTGTCGTGCAGCTGCCGCTGCACGGCCTGCACGCGCCGGCTCTCGGTGGGGTCCACCACGTCGGAGCCGGCGGCAGCGGGCACAGCAGCAGCGGGTGCGGGCGCCGCGATGGCAGCGGCCGCGGGCGCAGCGGCAGCAGGCATGGTCGGCACGCCTGGTTATGACGGTGCGGATGGGAGATGAGGGTTAGTGATGCATTTGGGGCAAGGAGCACGTCACGGCCACGTGGCGCCACAACGAGGCGCAATGGTGCTAGCGTTGCATCCTCTGGGTGGGGCGCCTTTTGCGCCCTGCAGCTCATGCTGCTATGTGCGACAGCAGCTCGCACGCAGACTTCCTGATGTGGGCCCTAATCTAGCCGCGTGCACTCACCCCGGGGCGGCAGGCCGAGGCCTGCAGGCGGCCGGGCAGCAGCGGGCTGCGCAGCGGGAGCGGCCGGAGCGGCAGCTGCCGGAGCCGCAGCCGGGCGCGCCGGCAGGCTGGGCGCGGCAGCGGTAGCGGCAGCAGCAGGGGCAGCGCCACCGCTGGGTGCCGCGCCGGCACCTGCACCTGCAGCAGCAGCAGCAGGGGCCCCGCCGCGCGGCGGCAGGGCGGACCGCAGGCCCATGCCACCCAGGCCGGCGGGGGCTGCCGGCTTGGGGGCAGCACCCGCGGCAGTTCCAGCCCCGGTGGCGCTGGCCCCAGCACCCTCAGCAGCGCTGGAAAGCGCCTGCTGGCTGGTGGCAGCTGGCGCGGGTCCTCCCATGCCCGGGCGAGGGGGCAGCTTGGGCATGCCGCCCATGGGACCCGGAGCGCTGTTGCCCGAGGCGCTGCCGTCGGGAGCTGCCGAGCTGCTGGATGCAGGCTGCTGCCGCGGAGGCTGCGGAAGGCCGCCGCCTAGACCACGAGGAGGCAGAGAAGGCATCGCCCCTCGCGAAGGCTGACCGGCAGCGGCCTGGCCGGTCGAGCCCGCTTCTTGCGGCCCTGCGACGTCGCCCCCGTGCAACCCAGCCAAGACATGTCAGTACCCAATGCAATTGTTGCATGTGATGCTGATAAGACAGTTGGATGTTGTCTTGGGCTGTGCAAGGTGGGGTGCTGCGCTCGCGGCTTGCTTGCAGCAAACCGGCCACGCTGGAGCCATCATTCCGCTTCGATGACCACTAAATTATCCAGCATTATGTAAGGCTTACTGTCATTAGCTTGCTCCTGTGGATCCATCGTTACTGTAACCTTGGGCCGTGGTCGCGACTGCGGCGGCTGAAGGCGAGGACGCCGAGCTGGGATGCACTAACCAGGTTGAGAATATAATTACAAAAGCAGCGGAGATCGCGTGCTGGGCCTCACAAGAAAGAAACGTCCTGTGCCAAAGGACGCGCTGTAAAAGCAGGCAGATCTACCTCTACCTTTCTTCTCTCGGCCTAACCCTAATCCATCCACATTCTTACAAGTTTGCTTGCCCGCAGCACAGCCCTGAGGCGAATGCCTCTCCGAAACCGGTTGGTACGCAACCGACTTAACGCCCCCGCCCCGCCCCAGTAGCCATCTTCGTGCACGGCCAAACACGAAACCGACTAACAGCCTGCTCGAACGTGGTAGTGGCTGCAGTGTCAGGAGACTGTGGCACGAGCCTTCGCCCTCCTGCTTTCTGGAACGCCTAAGCTGGATGTCCCTAGAACTGTCTGCCTGCCTGATCCCTTCCTGCCTGGCCCCTCCTGATCTTTCTGTCAAGCTGGAGCGCCAGCGTCCTAGGCTAGGCCACAAGACACGGCAAGTTTCAGGCAGCACCATGTCTACAAACAAGCGAACATGCGTTACACCTCTACTACAGCCAAGTTGCTGCCCATACATGGAGGGCCACACAAATACCGCCGCTCTTGGGGCAATCAGTGAACCCCTCGGTTGTCCCAAAACAGATCCCATACTGTTCAACTACGCAGCCAGCCCTGAGCTAGGATAAATACGTACGCGGACGGGTCGCTACAGCCATGACCTCTTGTGTGCACTTCAGTACAGCGCACACAGCACGGCACCCTATGAATCCAATAACGAGAGTAAGTACATGCAGCGCAACGCATTGACCAGCTCTCACATGTCTGTGCGCAAGTGTGTCGGCCCTGTAAATTCCCCAAGGAACAAGTCCCTACATTGGAATGGAAACCCTTTGGAATCAACCCTGACCAGGCCAGTGCGCATTCCCCTGAGCATGCACAGCAGCCAAACGCCTCCCCAGGGCAGCGGAGAGGCGTTGCGTTCCATGTGCGTCCTCACAGCAACAACAGCATTACCGCTCAGATGCTTGTGGTGTAAAGGCCAGAGCAGCATTCAGTACACCTAGCCACGGATGCGGAAGCAACACACTGCCGTTCATGGGCTCTAGCTGGGCAAGGGCACCCCCTTCCAACTGGCGATATTGGTCGACTAAAAAGGAAAACGTCGAGCATCCCTGACCCACAAAATTCTTAGCCCTCGTGTGCACAAGAAAGTCCACCGCTTCTACGGACTCGTACGGCAGCATGTCCAGGAACCGTCGATCCACGAAACTTGTGCGCGTAAACACGGCTGGGCACAGTTTATTTGCGACCAGCCGCTCCGCAACGATGTCTTGAAGGCCAGGGATCGCAGTGGAGACGTAAATAGGATGCTGGGGTTCCATCAAGCCCATGCTCCTGGCGAAGTCCATGGCCCCCTTCAGGATGGTGTCGATGTCCGCCGCTTTGGGAACCTTCTGCCCGCAAGCGTTCCCTCCAAAATGGAGACTGTTGTACTCCAGTCCTCCTGATGCGTTCAAGGCGCCCACATAAACGCTGTGTGCTAGCTGCTCCAGGTTGTCCGAGAAGCGAAGCCCCTTTGCAACATCCCGGAGGACATGCCTGTGAGCCGGGGTCAGCTCTGCAATGGGAAACGGGTTACCAATATCGATGGTAGTCCCGGGCGAAGATGCCTTCACGGCTTTGCTGATTCGCTGAAGCACTGCGTTTGAAGTCGGCATGCCCTGCACCCCAGTGTAGAGCGGAAAGGTGACCGCCTCTGCAAGCTCGTCCAGTTCCCATGGATACGCGGTCCCCCACGCAGACTGCTGTTTGGGCGTCGCCAGCTGAACCCGCGACCAGTCAGTGTTGCGCACTTCAAGCCCTTTACGACGATGGGCTGCCCCAAAGTCGTCAAAGCTGAAGCACCAGTCGCTAGGCACAAACGCTCTTGGGCCCGAAGTTGCTGTCCGGTTTAGCATTGTGCTGAGGGGTGGCAGCATGACACCGAGACGCAGCTCGCTTGCGATGGTCCATGACAGAAGGTGTGCCGCGACCTGGCTCGCGAAGTCATGAGTTGAAGCGTATCGAATAAGCTTTCCATGACCGGAGATGAACTGGACTGCTGCCTGAGATGTCGAGTTGACGGTAAACACTAAAGCGATCGCTACAGCAAACACGCCGGCTAGTGAAAGTGCCACAACCGTTTGCCACTTTGGCCTGTTTCGCAAATCTTTGGACTTTTTGCTTTTCATGTTGACGCGGTGTACAAAGTGGGCGGTGTGAAGCGTGGGCGGTAACAGCAAGCGATTCAGCGGCTTGGAGTACGTAGATCACCCACGTGCTTTCCAGTTAATGTGGATGAGGTAGCGCCATGAGGGTATTGCCAGATGGGTCAGGGCATTGGCGGACAAGGCGCCCGTTGGCCTGCCCGTACACTTCACGCACATGGATCAGGCGGACTAGCAGCCAGGCCATGCATTGCACAGCGAGCGTGCCAGGCCAGGCTCAGGCTGAGGACATCCAGTCTTCCTGAGGTGCAACCAAGCTGCCCCAGGCATCTGGGAGTAAAACAACGCAACCCACGCCTGGCGCATTACACCCCTCACGACCCCTCAGCCACTTAGAATCGGACGCGTCGCTGCGTTACAACTCGACCAGGACACATCCATCTCACCGACACGCAGGCGAGCCTACACGCCGCACAGGTTGAGTTTGAGCTCCTAAGCGGGGCACAATGCCTCTCCAACAGCAGGACACCGCCACACGACCTCTCAGTTGTAGAATACCAGCCCTCCCAGAGACCTTGGCCCCTGGTGCTGCCCGCGCAGGTCCCGCAGCCCGTTGCCCGGCCCCAGCACAAAGTGCTTCTGCGTCTGCACGCGCTCCCCGTCGCGCGCCGAGAAACCCGTGCCGCCCGTCTTGAGCTCGATCACGTCCCGGTCGTGCCGTATGCGCTTGCCGTTGTACGTGCCCTCGGGCTTGACGCACTTGTCGTACGTCTCCTTCAGCATCACGTCCCTGGGGCACGAGTGTGCAGGGCAGTACAGTGAGCCCCAGGCAGCACAGCGTACGGCATGGCCACAAACTGTGCGCCATGAGCGGTTTGGCAGGTGAGCACCGGCCGCAATAGCACAAGCTCCGCTTGCCCTGTCGCTTGAGTCGAAGGCGGACATATCTTCACGTCCGGCAAGAGCAAGTTCCGTCCTACAACGACAAGGCTTGCGTTCAGGCCGGTCAGTCCACAGGGCGGTTCACCTCGCTAGGCGCCCGTTGATGCGTGACAATTGGCGAAACCTCACTTCAACTAGGTTCAGACGCATACGTCACTCGCACTAAATTCGTCCTGATGTGTTGCAGAACAAGGTGATTTTAATAAGGCACAGTACACGGCCTTCCTGCAAACTGCTCGAAGCAGCAGGCCATTGCGTCAGCGCGCGCGCGGAGCTGGACCCACCCTGTGGGCGCCAGCACCACTAGCCGGCTGGTGTTGGTGAATGTCTCCTTGGTGATTGGGTCCATGTGCTTGCCGGGCTCCCCCTCGGGCACGGGCGTGAATCGCACAGCTACCAGCTCCTGGGGTTCAGGTGGAAGCGGCGACATGGAACTGGCATTGTGCCGTTGTCGAGGGGTAACCGGGTCTGCGAAGCCGCTGCAGGTCACCGCCACAGGTTACCAGGCACAACCCACACCGCGTCACATTGCAGCCGAAACCCATCCGCATTGTGCTGTGCTACTTGTCGCTATTTCCCGCAGAATGTATTCCAATAGCACGCGGCCCCGCGGTTCATGTGCAAGGCCGCCCAACTCGACAGCTCAGACACAGTACAGCGGGACATAGCGGGTGGGGGCTGCCCCCCGTCCCCTCCCGTCCGGTCCTGACCCGTGTCGTGGACCCCCACCCCACCTTCATGCGCAGCTTCTTGCCCGACTGGGGACACCGCGTGTCCGTGTCTGGCTTGTCGGGCTTCTGCTCCGCCTCGGGTGTCAGGGAGGGCATCCAGAACGCCTGGGGGAGGTCGCAGCGGGCAGCAACAAACGGCTCAGGGCGGCATGGCCATTGCCTAACAAGACATGTACGCATTGAAATGCAAGCCCGCTTGACGCACGACGCAGGAGGGTGCGTTACGTGCAATGGCGGGCAACGTGCTGGTTGGCTGTGGCTGGCGGGTGGCTGCGAGGTGGCCATGCACAATCGTCTAAAGGACATTCTACCCCTCGCTCCCCGGTCCCTGCTGCCTACCCCCTGCTTCAATTGCCCACCTCCGGGCTTAGCCCGTGTTATGTTGGGTTTCACGATCGGACATCAGGAATGATAAAGCTCCTCGCCCGGGTAGGGGGACTCTGGTGCAACGCGCGCTTTCCCACCTTGAGCTCCTTGGCCCGGTCCTCGTTGTCCTTGATGGCGATCACCGACTTGGCGCCGCCGGGGGCACGCAGCGCGTCAGCCTCCTGCACGGGTGCACGGGTGCGGAAGGCGGAAAGCGGACTTGAGGAAAAGGGATGAAGATTGGGGGTACAGCCCGCAGTCAATCACGCCCATAAGGGTACAGTGAGCAAACGGCGCTTGGCTCACTTAGGAGAAGCAGCGTGCCATCACATGTGCGTTGCGCACATGCCCGGTAGTTGCAATGCTGTTACAGAGCACCGACTGGGAGGGGCCACCCTCAATCAGAACTTTTCCCATCCGCTTGCCGCCCGGACACGTCGCCAACTGCACCTGGCCTCATACCGGTATGTTGCTTTGCGCTTCCACCTCCATAACCTCAAATGCACTACTACCCCGCCACGTACACAGCGCTACAGGCGCGATTCAGCCCACCACCACGCAACCCACCGAGACCCTAACATTTGCAGCAGTCCAACCAGGCACCAGCTCGACACGCGCCCGTCCAGCGCCGCGCGCCACTGGCGTCAAGGCCCGCCAGGGACACACGTTTGCCCCTGGACGCACCCTGCCCTTACTTCTTTGCGTGCAGCTACCAGGGCTCGAGTGGCTAACCCTCCCTGCAGCTGTCCTGCTCCCCCGTGTCAAAATGAGTGTCAGCTGCCCCGGGAGCACGCCAAAGCTCAAGTTCAGACCCCACGGCCACAACGGTAGGCCATCGACGCGGCTCCGGCCCAGAGTTCCCAGCGCCTATATTCCCTGCCGTGGTCAACGATGCCCCCCTTTCCGCCCAGCCCCGCCCCCAGCCCACCTGCACGATGGCCTTCTCCAGCTTGCTGGCCACCGCCTCCGACACTCCCAGGTGGTTGCGACGGTCGAAGGCGATCAGCCGCGCCTCGGCGGCGATGGCCTGCTGCTCCAGCTCCTGGGGGCGCCACCGGTGGGGAGCAGGGAGCAGCAACAGTCACACGGCGAAGGAGCCGGAGACGGGTGCTGCTGCTGCTACTCCTGTCCGGAGGCTTCCCGACAGCAGCAGCTAGGTGCAAGCGTTGCAAGGAATCATAGGCATGTAGGCTGTTAGGAGGCTCGCAGGTGCGCAGTAGGAGGAATCGTGTGTACCGCTGCGCGCTAGGTTGAGGCCAACCCCATTAGCCAAGGCCGGTCCCAAAGCTCCCAGTCAGGCTGTCTTCAGGAATCATCAGCCTACTACCTGGCCTGCTGCTCACGTGCGGTGCCCATAGCTCCCTGTGGTTAGCCCCTGCAGCCCCCAGTTCCTGCCTCGACACGTACCTTCTGCTTTTGCTGCTGCTGTGCTGCTTCCCATGCCTCCAGGTTCCGCTTTATTGCCTTTTTCTGTGCTAGTAAGTTTTCAAGGATGGCTTCTTTGCTGTAGAGGCACCCGTCAGGTGTCACAACGGGGTCCTGCAGTGTGATACGTGGAGAGGACGGGTTGGCAGGCTGGCAGCAACAGGCGGGGCTCGGCACACTGGACTGCACGTCACGCTGGACGAGGGCACAGCCGTCCAGTTGCGTGTGCAGCTCAGGCCACACCTTCGCTTCTCGTAGTGTCAAGCAGCAGTCATCGTAGTTCCCTAGCGAGTCCTGTAGAAGAAAGCCGAGGCTCGCCAGGGTGAACCTGCGCGTCTCGTTATACTTATTTAGAAACGGAGGTGACATACCTTGCCGAGCCGCTCTTTCACTGTCCCAAAACCCAGGGCTTTTCGTTCGGCGTAAGTTAGGGACTCCGAGCCCATAACTCCAGCATTTTTGCTGTGTCTCTGGCCTCCCATCCTTGCTCTATCACTGTTTGGTCTTGACTAACCGCGTGAGCGTGGAATCCGGATGTTATAGCTATTCGTGTGCGCGAAATGTCGACGAAGCCCTGTTGCGGCAAAGACGGACACTAGCCACAAGGCAACTAGGTGTTCAGGTATATGGATTACATGAGCAGACGGTAGGCAACCGCTGCTGAAGCACAGGACAGGACAGGAACACCTGGTCGTACCCACGCGCGGCATAGGCGTGGCATGGGCGTGGCATGGGCGTTCCCTGGTCCTGCACCCCCCCCCCCTGACAGTGGTGCTACAACAGCCGTGCACGTGCCTGTCGTTCTGCAAGCATTCCTGTGGGAGAGGCAAACACGATCCCGTCGTTCATCTCCCAGCTCCATCACCAGCCAGGGAGCCTGCCAGAGCATCAGGCCCTTGCCACTCAGGACCAGCAGCATCGTACCAACAAGCGTGGAGCAAAACAAGGCATCGACATTGCAGCGGCCTCTGCCCTTGCTGCCACGTTGCAGCCGCCGGCGCACGACGTGCGGCCTGGCCTCAGCTGCACGTGCCACCCATAGGCAGGGTGCTGTTAGCTATGGGGTCCTGGGGGGCCCCACGGCCCCACCCCAAGCCAGCCCACCGGCTGCAGCCAGTTCTGCATTTCAACAGGCGAGGCCACCATGGCTCTTGCCCATGCAAATCAGAGACGCAGGCTGCTGAAAGGGCGCGCCCACACACATGAGCCGGGACGCTACAAGTGGCAGGCAGGTCCCCATGCCACATGCGCAGCATCCTCCAAAGAAACCGCGCCCGAAGGCACGTACTCTTACCGCCGGGGAAGGTCATACAGCCACGGGTCAGCTCGTGGCTTCCCTGCATACGGCAGGGCGTTACAGGTTTCGTGCAAAGGCTTCTCGAGTTCAGGTCGCTAGGCGGGAAGGGCGCTGGGCAGGAGGGCCCCTGGGCGGTAGGGTCCACTGAGCGGAGGGTCCACCGGGCGGGAGGGCCACTGCGTTGGAGCGCCGCTGGGCGGGAAGCTATGCAGATCCTTCGGTAAGCATCCCCTGTGCCCAGTAAGAGGTGATACAACCTGTTCAAACGTGCTAGGGAGGCATCCGCGGCAATGTGAGGAAGGGCCTACGCACACGGAGGACGAGGGCCGCGACAGCTTCAGCGCCCATGTCCGCGCGACGGCACAGACCAAGGCTAGGAGTACCACTATCCGTGCGGTTTGAGGTGGGTGTCGCGCTGGAGGAGATGGAAGGGTCGAGGCGTCTCTGGGAGGGGAAAGTCCAGAAGGTGCCATCGCGCTGTCGTACGAGAGCCGCTCGAGCGCGGGTTGGCGCCATATACATACCCGGCGTGACACTTGTTTGGCCATCACTGCACCTGCGATACATACCAGGCAAACCCCTGTACCTGAAGACAACACTTGAGATGGGTTGGGGTTGATTCGGGCGGGTGGGGTGGGGGTACTAGGTGGAGCGTGGGACAATGTAGGGGGTGAGCAGGGTGAGGCTGAGGGTGGGGAGCAGGTGGGAGGAGGGTTGGGATTGGGATTGGCGGGAAGGGTGAGGGGTGGGGCTGGGTGGGGGCTTGTGGAGACAGGTGCAAAAGGCCTGTCGTGTTGTGGAGGTGCAAGACGGGGAAGGAACTGTTGGCGGCGCGAATGGGCCGGACACTGGCGGAGGCAGTACAGTGGATGGGGGCTGCGGTGGCGGGTTGGGCGACGGCGGTGGGGTCTGCGGTTTAACGGGTTTGGGGGCGGGGGAAAGCGGGTCCGGTTGGGGCAGTGTGTGCCCATGGTGGGCTCTTGCACGCTGGCGATGGCTTGGGTGGTGGGGATGGTGGGGAGGCAGGGACGCGACAGGGGAACCTTACAACTCAGATTCTGCGGGGTGTGAGGTAGCCCCGAGCGGCGATTGGGAGGGTTGAAACTGGTATGACCGGTACTCTGGGGAGATGACTGTCGGCAAGTGTGTTACAGCAGCATGGGGAGGGGCAAGGGACGGAGGGCGCGGCCGGCAGTAGCACCGTAGCGGCGGGTCATTTTTCTTGCCAAACTGCAAAGCAGCCTTTCCCCCTCCCGCCCCGCAGGTGTTGGACCATAAGGGCCTGCGTGCGCAGGCGGGCGCTGGTGGCCAGGGGGTACGCCGCCGTGGATCAGGTGGACGAGGTGGCGGGCGGCAGGGGCGAAGGAGGTGGGGGCAGGTAATACAAACTGCACGACGCTGCTGGGTGGCCGGGGCGAAGGAGGTGGGGGCATTGCGGTTTGCGGATGGCGTGGATTATATATGCGTAGCTCGAATGAGGCACGATGAGCTGCACGAGCGGGTGGGGCGCCGTGGCGGGGCCCAGCGGGTCGGGTCACGCACCCTGGGTCACCGCACATGCACTGACGGTGCACGAGGCGTCATGCACAGCCAGGAACCCGTCCACGTCCCCAGCCACATATTGGCTTGGTGCACAGGCATGGGCAATGGGGCATCACACACGCCGTGCATATGCGAAGCGACTTGGCGGCCAGCACAACTAGCTCGCTTGGTCCTTATTGGGTCAGCTTGAGTCAGCTGGGGCCGGCACACGCCAAACCAGGTGAGTGAGGTCCTTCCCTGGGCCGAACAGGCAACTGGAATACTGACCAGTTGACGCCTCAGTGAGCCCGCTGACGGGCCACATCGAGGCATTGCCAGAACAACGGTACGTACTTTGCTAGGGCAACAGCGGTACGGCACACCGTGCACGATGGTAGCCCACCGAGGCAACATCTCACAACACGTACAACGGCATTCCACAAATGGCACTCTTTCCCGTCAAGCACCTCAGCACGAAGCGCAACACCACGACCCATAACTGGCGCACAGCGGTGCCGGTACAACGCAAGCCAACCAAGGACAAGCAGCATCGCACCAGCAGCAGGTGTGGAACAGAACAGGACATCAGCATTGCAGCGGCAGGAGCAGCCTCTAACCTTGTTGCCACGTTACAGCCGTCGAAACACGACGTGCCGGCGGCTGCCTCAGCTGCACGTGTCATCTACGGGCCGGTTGCCGGTAGCCTGGGGGCCCTAGAGGGCCCCACCCCAAGCCAGCCCACCGGCCAGGACTGCATCTCAACAGGCGAGGCCACAACGGCTCTTCCCCAACCTCAAGTTGCCAGCAGTACGGTGCGCCGGTCTTAGGGCCCCTGAAAGGACAAGCCTACCCCCTTTTCCCACAGCCCCAGCCTGGCCCTAGCAGGACTAACAAAAGATGGAGGCTTGCTCGGCTGCATGCATCTTGGGGACGCAGGTTAGGAAAGCACGCCGACGCACATTAGCCGCGCCGTCACAGGTGGTTCCCATGCCCCATGCCCGATGAGCAGAGTTGTCTAGAAGCCCCGTCCGAGTGCACTTCATTTGACGGCCGGCACAGGTCACGCAGTCAAGGCAGCGTGCAGCCAGCTTGTGGCTCCGCTGCTCACAGCATGGCGTTACCGGTTAACGGCCAATGGTCTTTGGGATTTCATGTCGCTAGGCGGGAAGGGCGCTGGGCAGGAGGGCCCCTGGGCGGTAGGGGCGTAGGGTCCACCGGGCGGGAGGGCCACTGCGTTGGAGCGCCGCTGGGCGGGAAGCTATGCAGATCCTTCGGCAAGCGTCGTGCGTATTCAGCAAGACGTGGATAACGACTAATTGATATAACCTGTCCAACCGTGCTAGGGAGGCATCCGCGGCAATGTGAGGAAGGGCCTACGCACATGGAGGACGAGGGGCCGCGACAGCTTCAGCGCCCATGTCCGCGCGACGGCACAGACCAAGGCTAGGAGTACCACTATCCGTGCGGTTTGAGATGGGTGTCGCGCTGGAGGAGATGGAAGGGTCGAGGCGTCTCTGGGAGGGGAAAGTCCAGAAGGTGCCATCGCGCTGTCGTACGAGAGCCGCTCGAGCGCGGGTTGGCGCCATATACATACCCGGCGTGACACTTGTTTTTTCCATCACTGCACCTGCGATACATACCAGGCAAACCCGTGTACCTGAAGACAACAACCGCTGCAGTTTTCCTCAACTCATAGTAATCGATCCCGCAAAGCCTTCTGTGACAACAAACACAATGGGTCGCGACGCTCCTGCTATCGGTATTGACCTGGGCACCACCTACAGGTGCGTGAACAATTCTGGTAACCATGATCGCCTACGCTGGGCTACCTGGGACGGCGGCGGGACATGCGGGATCTTTGGCCTTTGGGGGCTGCCGCAGACCTCGCAGCACGACTGCGTGCTCCCATAGCTATCCTTGAATGGCGCATATCCTGTGGTTGTACCACTCCGCCGCTATGCAATGCACGCGTCTTTACTGGACTAAGTGTGATCGTTGGGTTGCGCGAACAGCTGTACTGTCGCAAAGCTAAACCAAGAGCAGTATCATCATTTTGTAGTAGAGCACTTGTATAATTGACCAAACAATGCCTGCAAAGGCTTGACCTGACAGCGTCTCTGGATGCTTCTCTCCTCCCCTGCCGCAGCTGCGTGGGTGTGTGGCAGAACGACCGTGTGGAGATTATCGCCAACGACCAGGGTAACCGCACCACCCCCTCCTATGTTGCCTTCACGGACACCGAGCGTCTGATTGGTGATGCCGCCAAGAACCAGGTGCGTAAGCAAGGCAACAGGACGGCATGCATAACCACCCTGGGTGTTAACAGGTCACATCGCCTATGTTGGCTTGGGCTCGAGCTCCTCCAACCCTGCCGCTGCTTACCTTCCACCGTATGTGCCCTTGACACCGCTACCCGGCATTCCGTTCCCTGCAGGTCGCCATGAACCCCCGCCACACGGTGTTCGACGCCAAGCGCCTGATCGGCCGCAAGTTCTCGGACCCCATCGTCCAGGCGGACATCAAGCTGTGGCCCTTCCAAGTGCGCGCCGGGGCCCACGATGTGCCCGAGATTGTCGGTAAGTCGCCAGCAGTGCTCAGGCGCCTGCTCACGTTCAGGGAAGGGCTACGGCTACGCTGCTGCCATGCAGCTGTACTTCGGCCGACCTGATGTTCCCTCCTGGAACCTGTTCCCTGATCGCTAGTTGCTAGACTGCTTCGGACACGCCCTGACCCTCTTTTTCCCACCTTCACTTCACTTTCCAACCACAGTCTCCTACAAGGGCGAGGACAAGGTGTTCAAGGCCGAGGAGATCTCGTCCATGGTGCTGATTAAGATGAAGGAGACTGCCCAGGCCTACCTGGGCGCCGACCGCGAGGTGAAGAAGGCCGTCATCACGGTGCCCGCCTACTTCAACGACTCCCAGCGCCAGGCCACCAAGGACGCCGGCATGATCGCCGGCCTGGAGGTGCTGCGTATCATCAACGAGCCCACTGCCGCCGCCATTGCCTACGGCCTGGACAAGAAGGACAGGTGAGGGGGAACTGGAGTTATGTGCTGGTGGCACGGGCATGATCCTGGCACAGCTGGCAGAGCTGCGCTGTCCTGTGTTGCTGATCTAGGTTGTATCATCCTGCTTATTTGCTCCGGACACAGCTGATCCAGCTAGCACGTACTTGTCTGGAATGATTAATGCGGCTAAAATCGTGCACGGATGCACGTGGGCGGCAATCGTACTGACGGTGTACCTCCTCCCTTCCCCTGCAGCGGCCTGGGCGAGCGCAACGTGCTGATCTTCGACCTGGGCGGCGGCACCTTCGATGTGTCGCTGCTGACCATCGAGGAGGGTATCTTCGAGGTCAAGGCCACCGCCGGTGATACCCACCTTGGCGGTGAGGACTTCGACGAGCGCCTGGTGAACCACTTCGCCAACGAGTTCCAGCGCAAGTACAAGAAGGACCTGAAGACCTCCCCCCGCGCCCTGCGCCGGTAAGTGGGACGGGGCCGATCTTGGTCTGCTTGTCCCCTCGACCAGGCCTCAAGTGCTTCGCTGTGTTCCGCTGAAGCCAGCTCTGCCTTGCAATACCTGCATTTCATGTGCTGACGCGGTTGCCCTCCCATGTCTCCCCCTTGACCCGCAGCCTGCGCACTGCCTGCGAGCGCGCCAAGCGCACCCTGTCCTCGGCCGCCCAGACCACCATCGAGCTGGACTCGCTGTTCGAGGGCATTGACTTCGCCACCAGCATCACCCGCGCCCGCTTCGAGGAGCTGTGCATGGACCTGTTCCGCAAGTGCATGGACCCCGTGGAGAAGTGCCTGCGCGACGCCAAGATGGACAAGAGCACGGTAGGTCGGAAAGCGAGGGATTAGGGTGCGGGTGTTCAAACTCCGAAGAGGCCTCAGGCACGGGGTTCAGTCATCCACTCGCATGGCGTGCTGGGGTCAAGCATGGGGCGCTGTGCTGGAGACGCTGAGCGCAAATATCGGTTACCTCCAACCATCACACGTGTTTGTTACACACAGCAGCTCACATAACACGGGCTTGATACCTGCCGTTGAGAAGCATAGTATGACGGTCCTTTCTGCGCATGTCCTCCTTTTCCACAGGTGCACGACGTGGTGCTGGTGGGCGGCTCCACCCGTATCCCCAAGGTGCAGTCGCTGCTGCAGGACTTCTTCAACGGCAAGGAGCTCAACAAGTCGATCAACCCCGACGAGGCCGTGGCCTACGGCGCCGCCGTGCAGGCTGCTATCCTGACGGGCGAGGGCGGCGAGAAGGTGCAGGACCTGCTGCTGCTGGACGTGACGCCCCTGTCGCTGGGTCTGGAGACCGCCGGCGGTGTCATGACCGTCCTCATCCCCCGCAACACCACCATCCCCACCAAGAAGGAGCAGGTCTTCTCCACCTACTCCGACAACCAGCCGGGCGTGCTGATCCAGGTGTACGAGGGCGAGCGCGCGCGCACCAAGGACAACAACCTGCTGGGCAAGTTCGAGCTGACGGGCATTCCCCCCGCGCCCCGCGGCGTGCCCCAAATTAACGTCATCTTCGACATTGACGCCAACGGCATCCTCAACGTGTCCGCTGAGGATAAGACTACCGGCAACAAGAACAAGATCACCATCACCAACGACAAGGGCCGCCTGTCCAAGGAGGAGATTGAGCGCATGGTGCAGGAGGCGGAGAAGTACAAGGCGGACGACGAGCAGCTGAAGAAGAAGGTAGGCTGCGGTCAGGGGCAGCTGTGGGGTTCTGTTTGAAATGCCTGGGTTAGGCTAATGGGCTTGCTGCGTTCGGGTCGCAGCCCAAGGCTGCTTGGGACTCAGCACCTGGTGTAGGAAATCAGCTTGGGCGAGTGGTCTCGCTGCGTTGCGTTGGCAGTACGACGGTGCTTGAAACTCCGGCTACTGCGGTACATGGTGCTCAGCTCGTGGTTGTTTGCGTCAGCGTGTATGGACGCTGAGTCCTGAACCTGGTAGTAACGCCTCCCTCTCCATCTCTCCCTCCACCCTGCGTAGGTCGAGGCCAAGAACTCCCTCGAAAACTACGCCTACAACATGCGTAACACCATCCGCGAGGAGAAGGTGGCGGGCCAGCTGTCGGCCAGCGACAAGGAGTCGATGGAGAAGGCCATCACGGCCGCCATGGACTGGCTGGAGACCAACCAGCAGGCCGAGGTGGAGGAGTTCGAGCACAAGCTCAAGGAGCTGGAGGACATCTGCAACCCCATCATCACCCGCCTCTACCAAGGGGGCGCTGGCGGCATGCCCGGCGGCGCCGCGCCAGGCGGTGCTGCTCCCTCGGGCGGCAGCGGTGCCGGCCCCAAGATTGAGGAGGTCGACTAAGCGGTGTCCACGGCCCCTGTACATATGACCTGCGGGATGGGAGAGGTGGGCACGGGATGCTTGACCCTTAGGTGCTAGGCTTCATCTTACTACATTGACTGCAACTCATGACCTCGCGTTGAGTTGAGAGTGCAGGCTGACAGGCCCTAGGATGGTAGGTGAGAAGACGTTGGCACAGAAGTCCGGGATTTGGAGGAGCGTGAAGGCAAACGCCATGTCGTTTGTATTGTGGGCAGATGGTGCTCGCCCGTGTTCGGGTTGCGCGGCGTTGGATGGCCATTCATGGTTATGTTGAGAACGACTGAACCAACGAGAGAAGACTGAACTGAGTGCGCTCATGCATGGCGTGGATGTGGCTGGGACGCGTACGGGGCTTCAGGTGGCTCCTGTTATCTCGGACTGTTTGGTGTGCGCTGGCTTCGGCCTTGAGTGTGAGAGACGCAGGTGGTGGAGTGTGCAGGCGCAATTGCGGCCCTGCTATGCCTGGCACTTGGCCAGGGAAGATGTAAGGACGAAGGAGAGAAGTATGCCTGAATGTGCGTAATCCACTGCTGCCTAACCGTTCTGCGTCCATTTGCACTCCGCATTAGCAAGCGATACTGATGAGCTTGCAGTTGCAGCTTAGGGCCCTCAATATCATAAGCCGCAGCACATACCGGTATTTTACACACTTGCCGACGCTGCAATGTAGCGCGCACTCATTGCGGCTGTGCATCCCCCAGTAAACAGAGTGCGTCTTCTAGTCGTCGTTCAGCAGGTCTTACCGCGTACTCTCTCACACACATGATATTGCCAGTTCGTCTGGATCTTTGGAACGATTCTCAAATGCACAGGCCACGAGATAATGTACCGGTAGTCTGGAAGAGGGTAGAAAGCTCATGGTGGCAAGACGTTGGCCCAGGTGGGCACCTGCCAGCACGGGCGGAGTACACACTCGGGGAGTGGAGATCCCACGGAGATGCGGACATCCAACCTGTGCACGAGTGGAGATCCCACGGGGATGCGGACATCCAACCTGTGCACAGGTAGGAACAGCAGAAAATTTTTCATCGCACAGCACCACAGGCCATGACCACATCCACACGTGGTGCCCGGTTCCCTGCCAACGTGCACAGTGCCGGATGCAAGAAAGAGCTGCCTGTAGTCCCATAAGCCCGAGAGCCACCGCTGATGCACATGCCATCGCTGCTCTGCCCAGGGGGGATGTCCTGCTCGTGTACGGCAAGCCTGCGCACTTGTCGAAGCGATGCCGTGCTAGGGGACGCCCACTCGTGGGGCGGCTCGTGCCCAGTTACCGAGGTCAAGGACCGAGGCGCCCCGAGCAGTGGCAGGGGCCGCAGGTTTTTTTTCTGTGGAAAGGTTTACAGGTAAAGAGACGGGAGAGGACAGGCCAGCGGGACCTCAAGGCCCGACCAGCACAGGCAAGCACCAACACCAGCAAAGACCTGAAACCAAACACCACAGAACAGGGGGAAGAGAACAAGCCCAAAGACACCAAGGGCAAGGGAAGCCCAAAAAAGAGAAGGGAACGGGGAAAAGGCAACGTAACGACAAGAGGCCCCAACCCCCAACCCACCCTCCCAACCACGACGGGGCAGGTGGCTGTGCTTGGTGCATGGTACAGCAACGTGGCATTGCGACGAGTCGGCGTACCTGACATAATGATGTGCCATTGCTGATAAGCGCCGTCTGCACTGATAAAGTGACGTGAGGGAGCTTGCTGCCTGAGGCCCTGAGCTGTGCATTGTACCCTGCCCCGCGCAGCTGCCGTCCCACCACCCGCCACGTGCCACATGCGTAATGCACGTGCGGCATTGACCCGATTGGTCCTGTGTATATCTGTATCTCCTCTCCACCAGCTTACACCTGCTGCATCATAACCTGCTGCATGTACGGATTAGGAAGCGTTGCGGCATTGCACGACTGCCGTGCGTAACTTTGCCTCAGCGTAACCAGAACCCTACCGGTATTGAACGACCTCGCAGCACCAGCCCCGACGCACACGCGTCGTCACCAAGCAACCGGAACATTGATCTGCAGTCTATATCAGCGTGTTCATCTATTACTATATTGCTCAAGAGGCGCACGGGATGACCACGGGGAATATTGCAGAGCTTGCTAAGCGAGAGCTCAAGGATGCCTCGCGCTTCTTGTTCTTCGACGGGGACAGCGTCATTGCTTCAAGTTTTACTGTAAGGCAGTAGAACCGCGCACCGCAAGTGTACAACTCGCTTCCTCGCTAATTGCTTCGGCTTTTTTCCCGCCAGGTGGACCATAATGAGCTTAAACCCCTGATGGCCCACTTTGACGACCGGGATAACTCGATCAAACATGGAATCATACTGCAGGGAGCGCGCTTCGAGGTAGGTGCACGTGCACTTGGGCCTAAGCTTCCCATATGGGAACACCTCCCTCCTCATCCCCCGCCACTCCGTCCGGCAGCAATGCACTATGCTGTGTACAAGAGTCGTACGCCGCTCTTACTGAGGTGTTAGCACTCCCGCATTACACAGAATTGGGTAAACGCAGTGCAACAGCATAGCAAGGACCACGTGCCATCAGTAAAGCATGGCGCCGCACCTTAAGCCCACAATGCCGCCAACGCACGCTTGCCGCAAGTCAAGAAAAGCACACAGTGCAACATAGCACTTGGACAAGGATACCCTACCGAAGCCCGGGCCTGCACTTACACCCACGGTCTTGCCACCACCACCACCACCACCCACTCCCTCCGGCGCACACCCACGCCCCAGGTCCACCGGCACCATCCCCCGCTAGTGTACGGCCGCACGATGGGCGGCAGCCCCGAGCAGAGCGAGGGCGTGGCGCTGTGCCGTGTGGAGCGCGGGCAGGGTGGCGCGCCGGCGTACGGCCTCATCACCTACCAGTGAGCAGCGGCAGGGGGGAGGCGGGGGTGATAGCGGCGTGGTGCTGCGCCGTACCACTATGGCGGGGCGCCGTGTGGGCGGGGACCCTTGGTCCTCTGGGTTGTACAGCACCTTGGGACCGGGGCGTACAAGTCTCGCTTGGTGTGGGTTGAGGGATAGTGCATTGTCAGCAACAGGACAGCAGGCCTACGGCCGTCATGTGGACCAGTCATGCCAGACTGACCGGCAATGCGGCCCCTCAGCGGCATTTTGGCAAGCCACTGTAGCCTGTGACGCCACGTGACCCCAAGCAAGTACAAAGGGTGTGTCAACGCCACCGCTTACGCAGCTCAGGGAGCGGGCTAGGTGATCCGGCACATTTCCTGCTGCCAGCACGACAGTGAACCACCTTACGCTCGCTTGCTCCCGCAGGATGCCTAACATCTCCGCCCGCATGGTGCCGCTGCTGCACAAGTTCTGCACCGACCACCTGGTGGCCAGCACCACCGCAGCCTGACGGGAGGCGGGGTGGGGCGGCAAGGGGAGGGGGTGATGGCAGGGGCGAGCAGAGGGGCGAGGACGGCGCAACCACGGAGAGACGATGGAGCGGGAATGGAGCTGGGACCGGGTGTATTGACAGCGGCCTACCGACTGACGGTGTGCTACTGAGGGCTGCGTCACGAAGTCGGTGGACGAAGGGCTGAGCTGGCCCGGTGGGGGGCGCTGGGAAGGATGGGTGGGCGGGAGGGCACAGACAGGTGCACCAGTGGCGAAGTGTGTGTTGGCAAAATGACCTGGAATGGGGCATCTCGATCCGCATTCGAAGGCTGAGCTGAATGAAGCAACGCGTAAGGTCTTGCGAGGCGTTACGGGGATCGTGTGGATGCTGTTTGACACCATACATGCATTGCGGGCTGTCCTCATCGGGTGTTGAGCCATAGCACTCGGGCTTACAATGACCACTGCACCAGCACTTCAGTAGGCCGTGCGCCTGGTTCCTGGTGCTGTGCATTTGCTGCCGCCTGCTTGCGCCATCGTGCCCGCTTTGTGCGTTGCGGGTGTGCGTAAATGGCGGTGCAGTGTGGCGCGGCAGGGACGCGTCACTGCGGTGCGGTGCTGTGCCCTTCGGACCTGATGTCATGTACGCATGCTCTGCACGCTCTCCGCACGGTTGCTGGACGGCTAGGTTCGCGTGTGGATACTACAGGGAGGTAGGACAATGGAAAACAGTGTAAGCTCAAGGCAAAAGGATGAAGGGACCGTCGCGACACAATGAGAAGCGCACAATGAACACCAGCCGCGTGGCCGCCGAGCCGGCTGAGTCAGGACTGCCGGATCTGGCCGGACTCTTTACCGAGGCAAGAGCCCACGGGCCTTTCCATGTTTTTCGACAGCGCCAAGCCGCCTCCCCGCTACTTCCGCCGTATTGGACGTCCCTTCACATGGGCATACAACGAAATGGGCCTGCTCAGCAGTCGACACGCACGCCAACACACATCAAACCAGCCTCCTTGCTGTGCTGGTGCCCCGAGGGCCAGCAAATCGTGCCCCAGAGCCGTAATAACCCATTCAAGTCAAAGCCGTGATGTAGGGCCATATCCTCTGATTCCGCAACCCCGCGTGCCCTGTGTTCCTTTCCACACCCACACTTTCCCCGCAACGTGCCGCCGCTGAATATCACCTCAGCCACCGTGCTTACCACTCCGCCCCACCTGCACCTTGGGTAGGCGTGGCGGACCCAACGGGGCACAGCAGCCCTGCCGCAGGCACCTCGAGGGCCCCACCCCGACGCACCCCATGCAACCCCAATCCTATGCACGTGGGCAGGTCCCTAACCCACTCAATACGCCTCTGCTGCCATGTTCTTGTCGAACATGGCCGAGCGCTTGATGTACCGCGAGAAGGCGCTCTGGCTGACCTGCTGCTGCTGCGGCGTGAAGCGCGGGCCCCGCAACCCCACGGTGGGGTCGTACGGGTCGCTGTACGGCAGCAGGTTGCGGTTGGTCTGCGTGTCCAGGTGCACCGGGGCCTTCGCGGGCGGCAGCGCCAGCGTGAACGGGAGCGGGTGGTTTGACAGCATCTGCATCGGGTGTGGTGGCACACGAGCCGTAGGTTAGTCACGCGGTCTGGGTCTGGCATGGTTGAACAGGTCAGAGAGGACACGCATGCCTGTGTACCCTCAGCAGGAGACCTATGGCTTACACCACCATGCGCTCCTTGCCCACATGCCCTGCACCAACAGGGTGCCGCCGCCCCGCCCGCTCTCCCGCCCGCCCAGGCCCAGCATGATGCTCATGGTGCCGCCGTGGCATGCTGGGAAAACACAGCGCCGCAACAGCAACAGCCCACACGCCCCTGGGCCTGCCAACGTACACCGTGCCGTACACCCACCTCCGCCCGGTGTATCTTGTCGTTCAGCAGCTCGTCCCGCCGCACCGCGTCGTACTCGGCCGTCTGCCGCAGCGTGAAGCGCGCCGGCACCACCCGCCCCGCAACCTCCACCGTGCTGGGGTACGGCTCCGCGCCCCGCCCCCGCCCGCCCGACTTGGACCGCCCCTTGCGCGCGCTCGTGCTGCGCAGCGGCGGCAGCTTCCCGGACGACCCGTGCCCGCCGCTGCCGGCCATCTGCTGGCTGTGCCCCAGCCTGCCGCTGCCCACGCTGACGCCCGTGCAGCCCGCCACGCCCCCCACCGCCGCCTTGGTGGCCGCACGCAGGTGCTCCTCCACGGGCTGCCCCATGATCACCGGCAGCGTGCCGGTGGCCACCGCGTAGGGGGAGCTGAAGATGCCCGGCTGCGTGGCTGTGGACACCAGGTGGTGCAGCCGGGACACCTTGTCGGCAAACAGCTTGCGGGCGCGCTCCTCCGCCTCCTGTGGCGCACAGGACCGTACGGTGTTGGGACCAAGGGAATGGGGCCGTGGGCTCGGGGTGGGCTGGTGCGCCGGCGGCTGGTCGCTGAGCAGTGCGTATCAAGCAGCAGTGCAGGACGCGGGTCCCACTGATACAAGGGCAAGCAAGTGGTGGTGCTGGTGGGGCAGTGACCGCTCGGCGGTGTATTAAGCGGACGGTACACACACCTGGCGCTGCATTATGATGGCCCGCTCTGCCTCGATGTTCAGCTCAGCACGTATTTGGTGGTTGCGCTCCTTCACTTGCGCCAGGTACCGTTTCCGTGCGTAATAGTCGTGGACGTGCTTCCGGCTGTAGAACCCTCGCCACCACCTCTGGATGATGGTGGCCATGGCGTTGAAGTACGCCTTCCTCAACGCCTGATTGTGGACGTCCAGCGCTAGGGTTCCCCTTAGCCGCCCCAAGTAGCCCCTCCAGTACCGCTGTATCGTGGTAGCATGCCGCCTGCGCGTGAGTGTGGTGTTGCAGTTTCACTCGCAGTGCTCCTGATGGCGGCAACACCTGCCCCGACCCGTGGGCGTGCTTTGGCTTACGTCAATCGGGCCAGCCGGCGCCGCACCAGAAAGCCGCGGGCATGCGCCTGTATGCACGCAGTTGCTCGCAGCTCCAGTTCCCTTCGGTCTTCCGCCAGCCTGCGCCCATGTTGCGTATCCCATGTTGAGCTTCACTTCTTTCTCCAACCAGTGCGCGACTATGAGCGACGCATACCTGCATCTACTAAAGTATTCACTTAGAACGGAGGGCCCGTGCTCCTGCTGTAGCTTTGCTAAAGAAGCCATTATGAGCGCACACAGTCAGGGCGCGGGGGAGGCCAGGGTACAGGAGCCGGCCTCCCCGCGTTTTATCATACTATGTAAGCAGTCGAGGGAGAGTTAAAGCGCCGGACACTTGGAATAGCCGGAGGACATCGACAGCGTGTTCATATTCTGCGTTCCGATGAGGTGCAGATACGTAATGTAACTGCTTGCAATATGGTGAAGGACAGCTTACACTGTTGCAGGCAGCGCACTGGTGCAGTGTCTAAGACATGTACGGCGGGGCCTGAGCGGACATCACACCTACACTGCTTTGCCCACCGTCCAGTCGTCTGACATGCAGTGGCAGTAGCATATCCAATAGAACAAGAACGCTCGGCTCAAGTAACAGCCACTGGCTTGGTGGCCACAGGGGGCACAGACGGCACAGGGGTGGTCAGGGGGTGGGGGTGGACCCGTGGGCGACCTCTTAAGTGCTACGACTTTTATGCAGCCAGGAGGCCCGTATGCGTGCAGCTGTGTCCTGAGCCCCGAACAAACGGGATACAAGAAACCGCATCCCCAGTTATGGGACCTTGACGGTGAGAAGACAGCAGTCAGGGCCAGGTCAGGTGTTGTACCACATTGAGACGCAGCAACGAAAGCGCTAGAAAGGGCCATTCCTGTGGTGAACCCCCAAGCATACGGGTGTTGCGAAGGAGTGCTTCCTTAGTTCTAAGGGGACAAGTAGTAGCTGGCCACCTGGTCTACATGCAATTCGCAGCGCGTAATGGGGCCACGTGAACCCTGGTACGGTCAATTTGGCCTGACGGTAATTGCTTGGCATTGCACACCTCCCCTCCTTTCACATAAGCCGTCGTTACACTGTGTATCATTCTTTACCGTAGTCCTATCGCGCCGACACCACTACCGACACGATGCATACTCTGCCGGCGACGGGTGCTGGCCTGGGGCAGCAGTGCCTCAGGCCGACGCGCGGAAAGCTGCAGATCACCTGCGTTGCTACGCCCTCTAAGAACCCCACGTCGCGCCTGGCGAAGCGCTCCAAGGTCGAAATTATCAAGGAGAACAGCGACTACCTCAGGCACCCACTCATGGAGGAGCTGGTGAACGATAAGACCTACATTAGCGAGGACTCGGTGCAGCTGATGAAGTTCCACGGCTCCTATATGCAAGACCACCGCGAGAAGCGTGCATTTGGGCAGGGCAAGGCCTACATGTTCATGATGCGCACCAGGTGGGGTTGAACTCTATTGCTGTTGTTACATTGCTGCATTTGGGTTGCATGCCGAACTCAGGAGCTCTCCAATGTTGATGTGCGACCAGGCAACCTGCTGGCCTCGTCACAAACCGCCTGTACCTGGTGATGGACGAGCTTGCTGATCAGGTACGTGCCTTACCTATGCTTGATGGAAAATGTGGGCACAGCGCAAATGTGCAACGTGGCACGCCGCCAGCGGAGAGGTGTTGCACTGTAGCTTGAGCGCGGTTCGGGATAGTATCCCTTTGCTAATGTTAACTGGAAAGTACTACTCTTTATTTTTGGTTGGTGGACCCGGTATGACGTATGAGGCCAACTGAGCGCTAGGTACCGGCACCTGGCCGTGGCCTCGCCACTCGCACGGGACCTCGGGTATTGCCTTCCGGCGCTCTCCCCCGTACAAGAGTTTCTGCGAGTGCCCCTGCTTGTTTGCATGACGTGGGGTACCCTCCGCATGGTATTTGGAACGGGCGGGGGCAGTGCGCGTGGAGCATACCCTGCCGTGTCCTTCAGGACTACGCGCCCTCCTCACCACACACCCTATCTAACCTGTTCATCTGACCTGATGATTTCGCCCCACAGTTCGGCAACGGCACGCTGCGCCTCACCACGCGCCAGGCGTACCAACTGCACGGTGTGCTCAAGGTGGGCTGCTGGGCTGCGGCATGGTGGGGAAAGCGGCAGGGCCAGCGGCTGGGGCAGTGGCAGCAGCAGGAGGCGTGACCCGGCGCAGTGCCCCGCGCACAAGCCCGAGTCCGCAAAGGCTGTATCCTGCCACGGGGCATAGCGCGAGCGCGCTGCACCCCCAGCATAGCATGCCATCCGGCACGGAGGCAACACGTGCACCCCGCTCACCTATCGGCTATCGCCCTACTCACCTGCTTCGCACCGTGCAAGCGATAGGGCGCTCAGCCGCGCCGCTTGCTGGATCCAAACCCGCCCCGGCTCCGGCCCCCTCCTCACCGCAAATAACCTCCCTCCTGACTGCTTACATCCTTGTACTTCACTTCGCGTTGGTTCCTTACAGCACGACCTCAAGACGGTGTTCTCCACCGTGATCAAGAACATGGGCTCCACGCTGGGCGCCTGCGGCGACGTGAACCGCAACGTCATGGGCGCCTGCGCGCCCTACGTCAACCGCCCCGACTACATGGCGGTGCAGAAGGCGGCCAACGACATCGCCGACCTGCTGGCGCCGCAGTCGGGGGCCTACTACGATATGTGGCTGGACGGGGAGAAGTTCGTCAGCGTGTACAAGGAGGTGGGGGCGAGCGGGATTTTGCGGTTCAGGATAAGGGGCCTGGGAGTGCAAGGAGGTATATGCGTTTTCGGGGGGACGGGTTCAGTTACTTGGGGGTAACCACGGAAGGGCAAAACGGCAAATGAAAATGGTCGGCTGCGGAGAGCGAGGTTCGGAAAGGAGGAAACGACTGCAAACTCACTCAGTGACTTCGGGGGAGGGGCCACGTGGAGTGGGAGTGGCCGCGGCGGGCCTGAAGAAGTAAGTGGTGTTGTGAAGAGGTCCAGCTCGCCACTAAGCTTGCACGCCCAGCTGCGGTGCGGGTTTGGTGAGCGCCCAGGAGCAGACGACACTGACAGCGGGCCCTCGAGTACCGTGACGCCGAGAATTTTTATGAGGACGGCTACAGCCTGCATAAGGTGCCGCGCGCCAGCTCGGCGCAGGTCGCTGGCGCAAGGCAGCCAAGCTGCGAACGCACCTCGCCCTAACTCCACGCGTTGCGCATGCATGTGCCTGGTGGTCTCCGCAGGACCCCAAGGTGACCGCCGACCGCGCCTTCAACGGCTACGGCACCAACTTCGAGAACTCGCCGGAGCCCATCTACGGCACGCAGTTCCTGCCGCGCAAGTTCAAGATCGGCGTGACCATCCCCGGTGACAACAGCGTGGACCTGTTCACGCAGGACCTGGGCGTCATCGTCATCATGAACGACAAGGGTGGGCCGGCACGGGGAGGGCACAGAGGGGCAGGGGACCCGGGCATGGTAGCAAGCGAACAGGGCAACGGGTGCATGGATAGCGTTCAACCGTCATTGACTCCGCGGGCACCATATCCTGCCGGTAGGACGAGTGTCATGGGCAGTGGCACAGCAGCATGGCAGGACCTGCTTAACTGACCCTCGCCACCCCGTGTACCCGTGCTGGTTGCAGGCGACGAGGTGAAGGGCTACAACATCGTGGCGGGCGGCGGCCTGGGCCGCACCCACCGCGACGAGGACACCTTCCCCCGCCTGGCGGACCCCATCGGGTGAGTAAGGGCAAGGGGCAGGAGGGGAGGCGGAGAGGCGGGCGCGGCGGCGCAGTGCAGCGGCGGCAGCGGCCTGGGGCTTCGGGCCTGGGGCTTCGGTTCTCGCTGCGCATTGCTGGCTACCACACAGCCTGGTAGCCTGGAGGGAACACTGCTGCCCATTACGCCCATGCAGCAGGCAACCAGACTCGCTCAAACGAACGAGTTAGTCACATGGCACTCACTCGGCTTAGCTCTTGGCCTGGATTGCTGCTGGCAAACCCGCCAACGATATCGGTACGGTTGGCACCCGCAGGTACGTGGACAAGGACGACCTGTTCCACGCCGTCAAGGCCATCGTGGCGGTGCAGCGCGACTACGGCCGCCGCGACAACCGCAAGCAGGCGCGCCTCAAGTACCTCATCCACGAGTGGGGCGTGGAGCGCTTCAGGTGGGGTGGGGTGGGGCGAGGGTGGGGTGGGGCGAGGCGGCTGGCAGCTCGGGGACGGGTTGCGGAGGAGGGGCCGTAGGGTAAACCCCCTGCCGGCTAATGGGAGAGAGGTCTCGGCAAAGGTTTGCTGCCGCAGCACCGTGCGTCTCGCCAATGTCGGTTGGCTGCAGGAGTACCTTGGTAGATGCCTTGCGTGCACGTGCGGTCGGCAGTCTTCTGGCCACCACTCACGTGCGTCTGTGCGCTCCGTGTTGCGGCCTGCAGGAAGGTGACGGAGCAGTACATGGGCAAGGCGTTCCAGGAGTTCGTGCCCATGCCCACCTGGGAGTACAAGGACTACCTGGGCTGGGGCGAGCAGGGCGACGGCAAGCTCTTCTACGGCATCTACGTGCAGGTGGGCAGCGACCCGCACAGCCTGTACAGCACGGTACTGTGTCCTCTTCTGCGTGCTTGCTGCTGAGCTGGCGGCAGCGGCGGCGGCAAAGGTTAAGGATGGATTAGCATGGTTGACAAACTAGGATCGGGCCGGAGTGTTCACAGCATGCAATGACGGCACACGGTCATCCAAGTTACCAGAAAAGGTTATCATGACGTCTGCGCTTATCCGGCCCTGCCTGCCCCACCGCAGAACGGGCGGCTCAAGGGCGACGCCAAGAAGGCGCTCCGCTCCGTCATCGAGCGCTTCAACCTGCCCGTCACGCTGACGCCGCACCAGAACATCATCCTGCGCGACGTGCTGCCGGAGAACAAGGACGAGATCATGGCCATCCTGCGGGCGGGCGGCGTGCAGGAGCTGGTGGACTGGGACAGCATCGACAGGTGGGGGGAGGGAGGGAGGGACGGGAAGAACGGGAGGAGGGATGGCTGGGGAGAGGAGCGGCATGAATGTCGAGCTTTTAGGTTGCAAAGAGCAGCACTGCCAAGCGAATTCCGGTGCTTGTGGCTGGTGAAGGAGGCTTGGATGAAGCAGTGCTGGACACGTCCTGTGGCGCACAGGGTTGAAATGCTGGATCGCCGAAGCGACGGGATCAGCCGGAGTCAGGCTGTGGGACTCACAGCGCGCCAGCCGTAGTAGTCCTGGCCGCTTTACTCAGTGCACCCTCCATCCTTTCCCCGTCCTCAGGCTCTCCATGGCCTGCCCTGCGCTCCCGCTGTGCGGCCTGGCGGTGACGGAGGCGGAGCGCGCGCTGCCCGACATCAACGCCCGCGTGCGCGCCATGATGACCAAGGTGAGCGGCGGGGCGCTCGGCAGCACCGCACGCAACACCATTTACTGGCAAGGGCCTCCTAAGGGGCCGGTGCACTTTCGTTGCCAACCTGCGAATAGGATGCTATTGCGTCCGCAAATTGCCGACTGCTATGCAGCACAAGTAGTAGTGTTAGTGCGGGCTGGAAGGCGCGCCCTGCCTGTGGCGTTCAAGGCACCGGCTTATAAGCAGCTGACCCGCCTGCTGCGCTCGTTCTCCCCTCCCCGCTCGCCCCGCAGGCTGGCCTGCCCGCCGACACGCCGCTGCACGTGCGCATGACGGGCTGCCCCAACGGCTGCGCGCGGCCCTACATGGCGGAGCTGGGCTTTGTGGGCGACGGCCCCAACTCGTACCAGCTGTGGCTGGGCGGCAACGGCAACCAGACGCGCCTGGCCACGCTGTACGCCGACCGCGTCAAGGTGGGGCACGGGGCTGGGCTTGAGTCTGCGGGGGGAGGCGGGGGCAGGGGCAGGGGCCGGGCTGCGGGGTACGAGCTGCGGGGTACGAGCTGCGGGGTCCATGCGGCGGGGCGAGGCCGTTGAGACGCCTGTTACGTGCTGGGCGGCAACGCTTGCCTCCATGGCTTAGGAAGCCGAGAAGCAGTGGCGAGCTATGCCCATGTTTGTGGGTGCTGACCTGATGCTGACAAGCATGGCCGTGTCAACACTCGTGCTGCAGGTGAAGGACCTGGAGACGGTGCTGGAGCCCATCTTCGCGTCGTGGAAGGCGGGCCGCAAGGCGGGCGAGGGCTTCGGGGACTGGGTGGCGCGCGTGGGGCACCCCGCCGTACGCGCGGCGGCGGCGGCGGTGGCGGCGGTGACCCCGGCGGCGGCCGCCAGCAACGGGGCGCCCAAGGGGGCGGCACCGGCGGGCGGCAAGCAGCTGGCCGCCAAGTAAAGGGGCTGCCGTTGATGCTGGCGGCGACTGGCGCGGAGCTATCAGCTGACCTATGTCTCATCCATGGGGCCAGCGGACGGCAAGGGCTTGGGTCTTGGGTGGGGTGGCGTTGTTGCGCGTGAAGAACTAGGCATGGCGCCCTTGGAAGCGGTTAGCTGACAGGCTGGAACTGCCCAGGGCATGTGAAGCCGTGTGTGTGGGATGGGGTTGAGGGTTCTGGGGGGGGGGGGAAAACGTTGCGAGGCCTAGCATTATGGCCAGGCGTTCGTGAGTAGTAGTACCGCACTGGGAACGGTGTGGGGCTCGCAGGCGTTTGTGCCACTGTACGTGTGTATCACTCACTCCTTGGTTGTGTATGTTATGTGATAAGGAAAGTAGGCGCGACTGCCGGTTGTGGTAATGCAAGTAGGTTGGTACCGTCGCGTTTTGATGCTTGCGGGCTCGAGAAAAGTGCATGCAGGTGCCATGGTACGCATGGCCGAGGGTTGAGAAGACTAGCAGTATTAGGGGACGTTCTGCTAGATGCGTGCATGCGTGCAGGCACATCGTTGGCTAGTCGAGCGAGTGCCCCGACCGAAACGGCTGTTGGTAATCAGATCTCCCGTTGGCACATGAACCCCAACTGTGTGCGCCTGGGGATGGGAACTGCCCCTGGAGCCTGGACCCACACCGGTGTAACTCGACGGACTGAGATATCCTGTTTACTCCATGCTATCATCCAGGCACCTGAAAAAGCCGGACAGCATGCACATGACGCTGCTTAACCGGTAGTAGCTGGCATCTCGTGTGGATGCATCAGTGTCGCCTGCAAAATGCGACGCTCACAGGCCCCTGCGCTTGCAGTATCCAGTTGAGCTGTTGAGGCATATATGCCGTGTCTAGTGATGATGGCCGCACGGGCCGGCGCCGACCCTTCGCAATACAAAGCGCACTGCAGAAAGCGACCCCGCACACGGGGAGTATGGACAGGCCTCCACTGGCCTGCACCAACGTTCTGTTCGCAGGCGAATCTGACTGGACAGGCAGCCGACCCTAGCCGACTGCGTCTTGACGCATTATGCCATGCAAGCAGCACATGTCGATGCATGGCCGAGCCAAAACTGGATGCCCAAAATCGGCCATGCACGACCTTTCAGTGCATGGAATTGCAGACGCCCCGCTCCCCACGGTCAAGGGGCAATGGTGCACAGCTGCAACTGTACAGCTCAAAGCGCCAGCGAGCCATCATCTACCTACGGTAGCTACCCTGTCCACCGCCCACACATGCACGTGCGGCAGGTGCACCGTGTCCTCTTGCGCCTCTCCCATCGACTCCACGGTTTCCTCGCGTTTCCGTACACCCCTCAACTCCCCGCTAACTCCCACACCCCCGCCATGCTCCAACTCTCCCCGCCCTCCCGCCACGCCCGCCCTCAACGTCCGCCGCACGCCATCACGTCCAGCTGCTCCATCTTGGCCACCACCAGCGCCAGCCGTTCCCGCGCGTCACGCTCCTGGGCGCGCGCCGTCTCCACATACTGCAACAGTGGCAAAGAGTGGAGCGACACAGAAAGGGGCCAGACAGTCAGCATTCCTCACGGGCAGTCCGTAACCCCGACCAGCACCATCTCCTCTGAACCCCGTGCACACAACACCAGAGCGCTCGATGCGTAACGCTCCCGATTCAGCTCCACGCGTGGAAGCGTCCTGACCTAGGCCCCTTGCTGCCCGCTAGGAAACCCTGTCACACCAACGGACACAGCCTCCGGCGCGCATGCCCAGCGGCCCGCCCCCGTTCCCCGCCCCCACTCTTGCCCCACCTCTGGCGAGGCCTTGGCCATGAAGTCCGGGTTGTTGAGTCGCGCGCTGATGCCGGCCAGCTCCTTGTCCAGCTTGGCGCGCTGCTTGGACAGCCGCGACCGCTCCTTGGCCACGTCAAACAGACCAGCCAGCGGCAGCAGCACCTGCGGGCCGACGCCGGGCCGCACGGTCAGCCCCTGCCATACACTCTGCTCAACACACACGCCCAACGTGGTCGTTCCTTCATCACCATGAGTTACCGTACATGCATGCACGCCAGCCCTAATACCAGCAAACAAACTATGGTAGTGCTTGGGGTATGGGGCCCTCCAGTCGCAATTTGGTTGACTGGTAGGTGTCCGCCCTCCCGGCCTGCGCCCCGCCCACCTGCACGCCCTCCCGCACCACCAGCGACACGCAGCTGCCCGCCGCCGCCGCCTGCCCCGCCTCCTCCGCGCTGCCCACCACCGCCACCTTGTCGGCGTCAAGCTTGGCCAGCAGGCACAGCACGGGCAGCTCGGACAGCAGCGCCTGGGGCCAGGGTTGCGGCGTGTGGGGCACATGCAACGGGGGGTCAGCCGCAATTCCCTTTACCGTAGCCAAGCCAAGAGACGACACGTGGTGACAGCTGTACACCCCATGCACCCGGTGCAGCCTCCGTGTGTCATAGAATTGCAACCGCGCTCCCCCAGAAGCGCACAGCGCAGAGCGTTGCACGTGGCATACCGGGTTGCTATTTGCTTGGACGCCATCCCCAACACCCATCAATGGCCCGCGTTCCTGGTGTGCCACACCGTCACCACACCCGCGTCTGCCACATCACACACAGCCGGCCCCCATGCACACACACCCACGCAACCCCCGTGGTGGACCTCACCTCCCTCGCCGCCGCGTCCTCCACCACCACGGTGGCCCCCACCCGCCTGCCGGGCTCCACGTTGTACTCGGCGCGCGCGTTGCGCAGCTGCCGCACGCAGCCCTTGAGCAGCTCAAAGTGGGACAGCGCCGCCTCGTCGCATGGCGCGCCCTGGGCCGGCCACCGGGACACGATCAGCGCGTCGCCTGGGGGGCAGGCGGGAGGAGGGTTTAGCATTGGTTCGGGAAGAGGATTAACGGTAGGTCGTGTATTTGAGAGGTCCACGGGCCGGTTGAGAGTGGTTTTGAGGCAGCACGGCGGGTTGCTGGTCCGACCTGCGTGCTGGGCATCCCAGAACTGCAAGCAACAGGACGGAAAGGCCGCCGCTAGAGTGCTCTGACAACGTCTCAGGCTACTGCCACGGGTAGCAAGCAACGCATTACGCCCTCCCTCCCTCCCTGCCCCGCGTGGGGAACATCCAGCCCCCAGTCCCGTGCGCCCCGGCGCGCACCCTTGTGCGGCAGCGCCTGCCACAGCTCCTCCGTGACGAAGGGCATGAAGGGGTGCAGCAGCCGCAGCACGCTGTCCATCACGTACACCAGCGTGGCGCGGGAGGCGGCCTGCCGGGACGCGTCGCCGCCGTAGGTGCGGGTCTGGGGGTGGGCGGCGCGGGGTCGGGGGCAGGTGCGTATGCGGGTGGGGGTGGGGGCGCAACAAGGGTACACGAACTCGCACGTCACAGTATTGCGGCTGCCCGCCAGGCGCCACCATGGCGCCAGTGAGCAGGGGCACATGGACTTCAGTGTACCTGGTTTGTCAGAGGAGGCGGGCGCGGCAAGGGGGGAAGCAGCAACGGAGTGTGGCACGCGCTGTATGGGGAGCTGGCGGCGGGGGCGCACCTTTGACGCCTCGATGAACCAGTCCGCCACCTCGTCCCACAGGAAGTTGTACACCGCAATGCCCGCCGCGTTGTAGTCGTAGCGCTCAAAGCGCTCCGTCACCTCGTCGATGGTCTGCATGGCACACCGGGTTAGGCGGCAGGAAAACAGACGTAGTTTGCAGAGTCGCACGGGGTGTTGCATGGAGCGAGTGAAGTTGTGATAAGCGCACATCCAGGCCAGGCCTTGAGGCCCGTGCGCTTGAGGCAACAGAGGGGGCAAAGGAAGCGGATGAGGCGCAGGTGCCAGCGGGCAATTTGAGGAGCAGGCGAGGGGTGCCCGCAGCCCTGCAATGCGCCTGGGCCCCCCACCTTGTGCAGCAGGCTGATGATCCAGCGCTCCGCCAGGGGCAGCTCCGCCAACTGCTGCTGCGTGAAGGACACGGAGCGCAGCGACTCCCACTCCTCGGCCGACACCTGGCAAGGGGGAGAACGGATGCGAATGTCGGTCACCGGAATGCAGCAACGGGTGTGGTGCAGAGACCTTGTGTTACAGGTCCGCCAGCAGGGTTTAGTGCATGTCGCATGTCGGCACGCGAGGGGTAAACGCACCTCCTCCCCGCCTGCGATTGGACAGCCATGCCACGGTTGTGCTGCCAAAAGCCCCCCGCCACCCCCTCTTCCCCTTTGCGCCCCAGCTCTCCCAGCGCTGCCCGCAAGACTGCGGCGGGCAGGTTGAACAGCACCCTCTCACCCTGCCCTTAACCACACCGCTCCAATGCCCCACCTTGCCCTGCAGGTTGAACAGCACGAACTTGCCGGCGTTCCACAGCTTGTTGGTGAAGTTGCGGGAGGCGGTGAGGCGCTCCGTGGACAGGTTGAGGTCCTGGCCCACAGTGGTGCCTTGGCGTGGGGACAGGACGGGCACAGCGGCGGTGTCAGCCGGGCCGGCACGGTACTGTAGTACACAGCGAACGCACGTCCCACGGACTGCCGCGCTGCGCCATCCCAGCGGTCCCCACCATGCCTGTCCCTTTCTCGTCTGGTTGTGCATCGCACTGCTCGCACATGCACTGCCCTGTCCGCTAACCCACCCCTGCCCCACTGCTCGCGCGGTGACGGCACGCCCTAGTGCCGTGCGCGCCTTTACCGAACTAAGTCGGTGTTGCTGCTCTCCACACACCTCACCCACCACGCACCCATGCCTGCCTCGTTCTTTGCTTCTCATCGCTTTTCACATGCCGCTTGCTTCGGCCTCCGCACGTACCCTTACCGCTGAACACGTTGCTTGTGTTTCCCCGCAACTGCATCGCTACCCACGCACCCACCCACCCACCCGTTGCCAGCGTGAAGCGCAGCGCGTCCGTGCCGCACTCCGCCACCACGTCGAGGGGGTCCAGGACGTTGCCCAGCGACTTGGACATCTTGCGCCCCTTCTCGTCACGGACCTGGGGGCAGCAGCGGAAGCGGGGCGGTGACGATACTCAGCAGGGGACGGCCAGGCGCGTGTAGACACCCTGGGGATGTCGAGTAAGGCGGCTGGGAACCAGCACCAGACAACGCAAGGCGACATGCCGTACACCGCACACGGTGTGCTGGGCCTCTAGTTGTGGGCACGGGCCACGGGCCACTGCCAGCCTCGACGCGCAACCGCACACTCCGCCGTGGCCGCCCTCCCCAGCCCTGCGCATACCCCCGCCTCGCCCCGGCCCTTGCCGTTGCCTCCCAGCCCTATCCGACCTCCCCCGCCCCCGCCCCAGGCTCCCGATCCCCGACCCTACCCAACCGCCCGTTGCTCACCAGTCCGTGCAGGTACACGGTGCTGAAGGGCGGGCGGCCGGTGAACTCGATGCCCATCATGATCATGCGAGCCACCCAGAAGAACAGGATATCGTGCCCCGTCTCCAGCACCTGTCACGGCAAACACGGACAGCCACAGACACGCCAGCGGTCAGCCACATGCTGTACGGGTCGCGGGCTGTGCTGCTGCTGCCCTCCGGCGAGGGTACCGTCCTAAAACGGTGATGCCTAACCTTCAGACGAAAGGGGCTAAGAAATGAAGAGGTGCGCGAAGAGTAGAGCGGTCCGTGCACGTGTGTCCCAAGCCGGTAACGCTGCGGCACGGCACGGAGGCGCGATGGAGGCTGCGCGGTAATGACTGTTACACACCGGTGCCCACCTGCGTGGGGTAGAAGGTGGTGTAGTCCGGCGCGGCGGTGTTGGGCCAGCCCAGGGTGCTGAAGGGCCACAGGCCGCTGCTGAACCACGTGTCCAGCACGTCCTCCTCCTGGGGGGCGCGAGAGAGGCCAGGGGTTGGGTACCTTTGGAAGGACGTGAAAACGACGGCAATGCAGGGCAATGGCATAGATTCACACCAATGCAGTCAGACCCCGACCCATATTCGTCTGTCCAACATGTTGTGGCTAGTTCGATGGCAATGTGAGGGTCAGGCGGGACGAAAGTACTGCAACGTACGGCTCTGCCAATGACAAGTCATGGCACTTGGCGGAGTGATCACAGGCGATCAGGAATATTGTCGAATGTAGGCTTCGACCGCTCATGCCGCCCACTCACCCTACCCCACCACCTTCACCCCCGCCCTGCGCACCTGCCTCAGCACCACCCCCACCACACCGCGGTACCCAAGATCCCCGCCCGCCCTCCGCACCTGCCTCAGCACCACCCCCGGGCCGTGCTGCTGCTCCGCCAGCTGCCTCGCCTCCGCCTCGCTGCGAGCCACCACGTAGTCGGCGCTGCGGCCCTCGGGGGCAGCGGCGGCAGCCTCGGCGGAGGGGAACACGTACCACACGGGGATGCGGTGGCCCCACCACAGCTGCCGGCTGATGCACCAGTCCTGAGGGCAGGGGACGGTGCCGGTCGGAGTTAGCGCGGGTAACGACCGCGACGGGAAAACACAAGAGCGACGCCAATAGAGGAAGAAGAGTAATGTTGAAATGGAGAATGGGGTTCAGCGGAGGGGTGGTTGGCAACATCACCGGCGTACCCAGGCACGCCTCCGTTGCAGCGTTTCCAGTTTACATCCATAGCTCTGCACCACGCTCACACCGCCAGCACGCCGCGGGCCGCACCTTGATGTTCTCCAGCCAGCCGGCGTACACCTTGGAGAAGCGCTCCGGCAGGATGGTGATCGAGCCGTCAGCCACCGCCTGCAGCGCGGGGGCGGCCAGGGGCGCCATGCGCACAAACCACTGCTCGCTGACCAGCGGCTCCACCACCTCGCCGCTGCGCTGGCTGCGTGGCACGCTGCGGAGGGAGGCAAGGCACGGGGGCAGGGGGCGGCCAGGGGCAAGAGGGGACTGGGTTCCTAGTTACCCGGCAATGTGGGATTGCGTGGGGAGGGCCGTTTGCAGCCAGCAGCAAAGAGCACGAGGTCCCAACGACGCGGGGGTTACATGTCACACCACGAGGAACCGGTGTACGGCACCAGGGAGTGTCAAGCAAGCGGGTGCCTGCGTGCAACGAGGAAGCGACGGGTGGGCATTGGCACCGTGCCCTCGAAAGCTAGGCTGGTGGGTAACCGCAGGGTGGCAAAGCAGCTGAACCTGGGCTAGGGCGGCAGCGGGGCATCGCCCGGTGAGCTTGGAGGCACGATGGGCGGACCAGCCACTGACCTGCACAGGCATCACTCAACTCGGTATGCATAATGACCGCATGCGTACACGGCCCTTGACGCACGGTGTGTGGCGGGGGGACCCGTCAACCACCGCCCTCCGGCCCTCCATCCTCCCCCCTACCGGCTATTACTCCCCCTACCGGCTGGTGTGCTGCTCCTTCTTGATGGCCAGCCCCTCCGCCTCCATGTCGGACCACAGCGCGGCACGCGCGGCGAAGCGGTCCATGCCCGCGTATTTGCCGGCCTTGTCGTTGAGCGTGGCGTCCTTGTTCATGATGTTGATGGTGGGCAGGCCGCGGCGCTTGCCGATCTCGTAGTCGTTGATGTCGTGGCCTGGGGGGCAGGGGAGCAGGGTAAGACGCGCGCGCGACTTGGGCTATGTTCCTGCAGTACTGCTGTGTACTGCAGTACTGCTGTGCCGTGATGGCGTGGCCTGGGGGCCAGGGAAGCACGTGGCAAGGGGCCGGGGCAGCGGGCCAGGCGAGTGGCTTCTCACGTGACACTGCCATGCGGCCTGTATGGCTGAAGCAGATTGGATGCGCTGCACTACCAACCGCGTGCTTGCCCTGCACAACCCGCACAAGAGGGCATGACACACTCGTACACCGGGTGTCATCCCAAAGCAACACCCATATAGCGCCACTGTCAATGATGGGCTTGCCTGCATGGCAGCAGAGACCGTACTACTGCACCGACTGGCGCTGTCATGCATCGCCAAGATGGCCTGGTGGGCCCCTACCAGCACGCCCCCTGCTTGCACAGGTGCGTCCCAGCCTCGCGTCTAAGCCATACCCACCAACCCACTTCCCCATCAGGTTTCCTCGCGTTTACGCGTATCCTCGTCATGAAGCCCCACCTGGCGTGATCTTGAGTGCCCCCGTGCCGAACTCCCTGTCCACGTACTCGTCCCCAATGATGGGGATGCGCCGCCCGCCGGACATGGGCACCTCCGCCTCACGACCGATCAGGTGCCTAGGCGGCAGCAGCCAGGCAGAGGGCACGGTCAGCGGCGATAAGACCAACCATAAGCGCACGCGCACCGACTGACACGGCTCCCGACGTTTTGGGTACATACGCGAAGCAGCTGAGTGCGCGTGGTGACAGCCGTGCAGGTGCCTTACAGCACCAGCGGCGCGGCGCGCGCCCCCGCTTGGTGGGCTGTCGTTGCCCTCTCACAGCGATAGCGCGTACCGTACCGCACAACCTGCTGTGGGCCCATCCCACGTGGCAGTGTTCCACTCACTTGTAACGCTCGTCCTCCGGGTGCACCGCCACGGCCGTGTCGCCCAGGATGGTCTCGGGGCGGGTGGTGGCCACGGGCAGGTGCTCGCCGGTGGTGGACCCGGCAACGGGGTACCTGCGGAGCAGGGGCGGCCGGTCGCGCAGTGCCAACCTTGCGTGCTGGAGGGGCACACCAAATGGGTGCTTTAACACAGCAGCAGTATTGAGGACGCGACCCAGGACGCGACCCACCCCCACCGCACCACGCCATGCCCCGCTTCAAACTCCATGCCCCGCAATGTACCAGCTACCACGTCAGTGCCTATCTTCCATCCCCTGCCGTGCCCTTCCTTCCCCTTCCTACCAACGGCAACCGACCCGAGGCCCAGACCCCCGCAACCCGGCCCCCGCGCACCACGCCTTCAACTGCCCACTGCCCTCCCCTCCCTCCTCCCTGTCCCCGTGCCCCCTTGCAAATCTGCAGACTTCGTATGTCATCCTACCGCCTAGATCCCCTTGCCCCCGGCACCTACTTGAAGTAGTACAGGTGCCCCGCCTCCTCCGAGTACTCCACCTCCAGGTCCGACACGGCGGTGCGCAGCGCTGGGCTCCAGTTGACCATGTAGGAGCCGCGGTACACCAGGCCCTTGGCGTGCAGCCGCACGAACGCCTCGGCCACGGCGGCTGGGAGGCGCGGCAGCGAGGAGGGGAAGGGCATGGGGAGGAAGAGAGTCAAAGACACACAGTCGGGCGAGCGGACAATGGGCCAGGCAATGCTGTTTGACAGCTGGAGAGGTTGAGGACCGTCGTGAAGCCGTGTGAAGCAATCAGGGCGTGGCATGGGTACGACATGGTGCCTCTCTATGGCAAGCGTAGCAGCCTTGCACCCGCATCCGCCGGGGGCGGCACGCGGACAGACTTCCGGCCCCCAGCATTCCTGTACCCTGCCTGGCCTGACCCGCTCCGCCCGACCCCCCTCAGGGAGCCCCTGCCCTGCCCCGTCCGGCCCCCGTCTCGACCCCCTCCGGGCCCCCTGCGCCGCCCCACCCGACAGCCCCTCGTCCAGCGTGAAGCGCTCCCGGCTCCAGTCGCACGACGCGCCCAGCCGCCGCAGCTGGTTGGTGATAAAGCCGCCGTACCTGGACGTGGCAGGGAGGGCAGGCAGGGGGGCAGACGCATGGGGGGCATGACTATCTCAGGAACACCATAGCAAGGGGGCACATGGCCGGCTGCGCACCCTGGCGTGCGTATCCTGGGGAGTAGCTGGCCCACACGGCACCGTACGGCAAGCTAGGCGCCCTGGACACACCCAGCCGTGTTCAGGGCAGGTGTTAGCAGGCTCGTACGTGACTGGGGCGCCCACGTACAGCACGCCTCGCCCCGCCTTTGGCCAGCCCAGCTGCAACCCCAGCCGTGCGAGCGGGCAGACCACCACTTGCTTGAGCGCTACCCAGCCCTGGGTGGCTTGCGGCGGAACCTGTCCACCCCCACACCGCAGCCTCCCGTCAAGCCACTCACTCCTCCTTCCACTTCCACACGCGGGCTGTGAACTCCTCGCGCCCCAGCTCCAGCCGGCTGACGCCCTCCTTGGCCAGCATCTTCTCAACCACCGTCTGCGGAGGGGTGCCGTACAGCCACAACGGCGGCAGAGCGGCACATAGATGACAAACTGCGGCTTGTGCACAGGTGTTCACGCCACAAAGCGCACAGTGGCAACGCTCGCGTCTTGCTTAAGGCCCCCGAGTCCTTGGCAGCTGCGTCCGGGTCCAGCCATGCAACGAAAGCGATGCAGCACTCCCAGCGGTAACCTTTCCTTCTCCCCCCCCCCCCGCCCCCACGGCACCCCACTGCCCCTTAGTCCGCAACTGCTGTCGATGCCTTGCCCGCCAACTGTGCGCCTAACCCGCGGGCTCAGGCCCCACCTGCGTGGCGATGCCGGCGTGGTCGGTGCCCGGCAGCCACAGCGCCTGCTGACCCCGCATGCGTGCGTAGCGGGTCATGATGTCCTGTGCGCAAAGGGGGCCGGTCCCGATGGTACAGGTTGTGAGGTGGGTGAGCGCCGGGTGTAGGTCAGCACACGGCTGCGCACGCGTCCCAGAACGTGAGACGGAGAAGCGACATGCAGTACAGGGTATTGCGGTCGTGAGGGAGTTCGACAGGCGCATAAGTGGGATAGCCGCACACCACCCTGACGGCCTCCTCCAATGTGCGTGCGCTGCGCATTGCCCCACACACAGCCGCCGTGTGCCTGACCAGTCCCGCGCTTCCGCCGACCGCCGCTGCCAAAGGATGCACTGCCCGCAAAGAGCCCTGCCAGCACACAGCTACCAATCACAGCCAGGTGCTGCTCGGCTTGTTGCCTCCTGCGACTCCGGGCGGCAGGGTCACGGTCTCGCAGGCCAAGGCCGCGGACTCACTGCCCCCAACTGCGCCTGCACCCCCCCGTGTAGTGGGGCAGAGCGTGGGCCGGGCCCCACCTGCAGCGTGACGAACATGGCGTGGCCCATGTGCAGGCGGCCCGTCACGTTGGGGGGCGGCATGGGGATGGTGAAAGCGGGCCCGGGGGCCTCCGGGTCGGGCCTGAAGTAGCCCTGCGTCTCCCACCTGGCCAGGACAAAGGATGGGGACAGGCACAGCACTTTGGCAACAAACATAGTGGGCATATGGTGCAGCGGTAAACGTGTGGATACCGGATTCACGGAAGGCAGCAGCAGCGGGTAGGGCCTCTCCGCTGGCGTTTTGATTGGGGCCAAGCCACAGGGCGCTTGGCTTGACCTCCAATGTACCACCAACCCTAAATGTGCGCCTGCATCTGTGCCTGTGGCCGTGCCTGCGCCCGCTGTATAGTTGCACATGAACTCAGTTTTAGTGCAGCCTAGAAGCCTTGGCGGCACCTCACCATTTGTAAATGCGCTCCTCAGAGCTGCCAGTGTCGAACCACTTGGGCAGCTCCGGTCCCCCAACCCCAGTACCAGGTGCGGGGCTGGGCGATGCCGCTTCTGCGATTCATTGTTTAGCTATATTACTCCAATAGGTTCACTGACGCGGCGCCAGCTACAACTTCCCCAGTCGTTCGTCCATTGCAAACTTGAGGCGTAGGGACTGTTGTTCACCTGTGACAGTAGCAGGCGCGGTAGGTGCCGCGGATCCGCAAATCCAGGACCTGCTGTTGCCAATTAAGCGGTGCCGCGAAGCTCGGAGTAGCGCCGCTGGCCGCGCGGCCACGCGTGCAGCCATGGGTGCTGCAAGCGGCCTGCCCCGAGGACCCAAAACTTGAGCTTGCATTGTTGTTATACATGCTAACTCACAGCATTGCTGCTATGGCATGTGACACAGTCCCATCCTGGTTTCGGGGCGATGAGAGTGAGGTGCAGAGTGAGGTGGGTTCGGCCTGGCAGGGGCTGGCGCCGGGGGCCTTCTATGCCGAGCATCCGTCCTGGCCTCAGCTTGCAACAGCGAACTGTGCAACAGCAGCTGTGCATTGCACTGTACCTAATGGAACTCCTTGCTAACCGTTAGGGCCAACAAACCCAGGCGACACACCATTTCCCCAGCAACGCCACGTGTTTCCACCCGTACCGCATAGGTGCATTTTGTTGTACGATACACCACATTGCGACAGTCGTAATTATGAAGGCATGTATCAGGAAAGCGTGCATGCATATTGGAAGTATCCAGCGCAACGACACGGTGCTACTGCAGGTGCGGTGCTACTGCAGCTACTGGGTGCCATGCTACACGTTTGGGGTGCTGCCCCTGCGTGCTACTGTGTCTACAATGGGTTAGCAGGGTGTTAGTGCCTACCGTACTCGTGAAAGCGCATGTGAAGATTGAGTGGCATGATTGGCTTGCTTCCAAGGTGCGCTAACCCCTGGCACTGGACACCGTCTACCGCCGTCTCCTGCCGCAGTTTTTGCATGTGCTTTATGAACAGGTAAACACACTACGGTACTCGTACATGGTGACGTACGCTGTGCAACGGGGGCCAAAGTGGATCTCGGTGGGCCAGGCCATGAGCCCATCAGCGGTTGTGTCAGCGGGCCGCGACCCAAGGCACAGTGCGACTGCTTGCACTCGCACGTGCAGTTGCAAGGAGGGAGTGCATATGCCCTGGTTGCCGCCTCATGGGTCACTGCACAGGCAAACATTTGTGCTGTCAGACAACGTTCTTAATACACAGCGGACAGCAAAGTCCAACGCGGTCTAGTCTAGGGTCTAGTCCTCTGAACTCTGCTTTGAATATGCGATTGTACTTCTCCTCACCGCATCTTCCAACACACAGCGGACAGCAAAGTCAGCAACTCGACTAACAGCTTTCTCTTCGGTCGCTAACCTCCTAGTAACCGCACATGTCACTGCGGTCTAGACTAGGGCAACGTCTCTGGAACTCGCTTTGGATTTTGCGCTCGTACCTCCCCTCACCGCATCTATCAACACACAGCGGACAGCAAGTCCGGGCCAGCGCAGCTGCGCCCGGGGGTGAGGTTCCGCAAGTGGTTGGGGTGTTGCGGCCCGTCGCGGAACATCAGCAAGCCAGCATCATGTCACAATTGCCATGTTGCAATTCCTGTATTCTTATGGTGCCAATGCACGGGATACCCAACGCAAGGACGTGGCAACCACGCTTGCACTTTTCAACGGTCTTCGGCCTTTCGGGTGCTTGTTGACGCCTTTTTCCCCAGAGCTTACAGCCGTCGTACTGTATCCTGTGTCTCCAACATTGTTTGAATAAGTGTATGTATGCGCAGGTCAAGGTACACGTAGCCCTGCCGCTTGCAGACTTTGCCTGCACCGCTGACTGCCACCGACCTACAGCCACCCTTCGCCACCGTTTACTTCCAAATCCTTGCATGCGTTGCACGCAATTAATTCATCTTGGTTCATAGCAGTTTTTGACCGTTAGATCCACCGTTCTTCGTTGCGTACGGTGCGGGAAATCTAGAATCATAAGAAACGTGAGCTCCCGAAAGCAGATACACGGCTACCCAACACATCTCATAACATTTACCCTCCAGTCAGGGCTCGGTACAAAGGTGAGCGTGGCTTCTTTCGCGGAAGTTCTGCAGCTAACGAACTGGATCTGACTGCGTGCTTGCTGATCTATTGACAAGCCTCTCCTTCCTGCATCTTGTGCAGATGTCGGCTCTCACCAGCTCTTCCGCTAAGCAGGGCGTGCGCAGCAAGCAGGCTGTGTCGAGCGCGAAATGCAGCCGCATCGCTGCCCCGACCGCTCGCTGCGCGGTCCCCGCTAAGCAGGCTTCGGCCCGTTCCCCTCTGGTGGTGATGGCTGCTACGGCGACTGCTCCTGCGCCGTCCTCGCCCTCGCTGTCTGAGGCCGCTCGCCCCAACGTCATCGCTCGCGTGCCCCCGACTCAGCAGAAGCAGACCTGCATCATTACCGGTGCTTCTTCGGGTCTTGGTCTGAACGCTGCTAAGGCCCTGGCCGCTACCGGCGAGTGGCACGTTGTCATGGCATGCCGTGACTTCCTGAAGGCTGAGAAGGCTGCCAAGTCCATCGGCATGCCTGCTGGCTCTTACTCCATCCTCCACCTGGACCTGTCTTCGCTGGAGTCCGTGCGCCAGTTCGTCAACAACTTCCGCGCTACCGGGCGTCGCCTGGACGCCCTGGTCTGCAACGCGGCCGTGTACCTGCCCACCGCCAAGGAGCCCCGCTTCACTGCTGACGGCTTCGAGATCTCCGTGGGCACCAACCACCTGGGCCACTTCCTGCTCGCCAACCTGCTGCTGGAGGACCTGAAGAACGCCCCCAACAAGCAGCCCCGCTGCATCATTGTGGGCTCCATCACCGGCAACACCAACACCCTGGCCGGCAACGTGCCCCCCAAGGTAGGCCCACGATCCCGACCCTCACCTCCTGCTGCGCCCCTGGTTGCACGCTGGTACGCTGCCGCAGTCCAGCACGTCTCAGCAACACAGCAGCTACTTCTCCCCCAGCCGCCAGCCCTTATAACCCAGCCGTTCTTCCGCTCGCACTCCCGTGCCGTCAGTGCCCTCCTGTCCCTCCTGTGACCCGCATCCTGTCCCCCCCCCTTCAATGCCCTGCCCCCCCGCCAGGCCAACCTGGGCGACCTGTCGGGCCTGGCCTCTGGCGTGTCCGCCTCCAACCCCATGATGGACGGCCAGGAGTTCAACGGCGCTAAGGCCTACAAGGACTCCAAGGTGAGCCGCTGTCCTCTGGCACGCTGAGTGGTTTCTGGCTGAACAGCGTTGCTTGTTGCCTACCTTGCTGTTCGTGCCGTGCCCCAGCTTGTCTGAAGCCCATGGGATGCACTGAGAAACCGTGGGCGCACGTCCACCAGCAATCTCCGCCATGTGAGCAACCCGCAGAAGGCTCTGTTGGCACGTATCTTGCTTCATTCAGCAGCCCTAACCCCGCCTGGCGTCCCCTGGCCAAACCATTCACCCCCAGGTCGCGTGCATGATGACCGTGCGCCAGATGCACGAGCGGTTCAACAAGTCGACCGGCATCACCTTCGCCTCGCTGTACCCCGGCTGCATTGCCGAGACGGGCCTGTTCCGCGAGCACTACACCGTGTTCAAGAAGCTGTTCCCGCCCTTCCAGAAGTACGTGACCAAGGGCTACGTGTCGGAGGAGGACGCCGGCAAGCGCCTGGCGCAGGTGGGGAGGGGCAACGGGTCGGGGAAGGGAGTGCGGGACAGCTTTTGGTGGGGGTTGCGATGGGGCCACAGCGGGTGAAGCTGCGCTGGCAGGCCTGCGGTGCTGTGACAGGTGTTAGGGACAGGCGCGTGCTGCGGGAGGCCCAGGGGCATGTGTATCTGCACTGTGTCATGCCCTAATTACACCTGTGCGAAGGTCGGCGAAGCATCAGTTGCCGTGCACACGCGTGCCTCACCTCGTCCCTGTGCCACTGCTCTCCTGTGCTGCTGCCTGCAGGTGGTGGCTGACCCCAAGCTGGACCGCAGCGGCGCCTACTGGAGCTGGAGCAACACCTCTGGCTCGTTTGAGAACCAGGTGTCTGAGGAGGTGGCGGACGACGCTAAGGCGGCCAAGCTGTGGGACCTGAGCGCCAAGCTGGTCGGCCTGAGCGCGTGAGCGTGGGGCAGCGTGGTGCAGCAAGCATCGAGAACAGTCGTTGTGCATGAGAGCGTGGAGTTCGGTGACCGGTCACCACAGTGTCTTGTGTCCGTGAGCGTGTGTCATGTGTCGCGTAATCCGTAATGTGGGCATAGCTGGCATCCGCAATAAGTACACCAGTGCCGTCGGGCACTGGCCTGTAGAATAAGGCCGAGCGTATTCGAGGCACTTGGACAGCACTGGCGCACATTTGCAATTTTTTCTTCTGGGCAAGGAGAATTGGAGGTGGAGGTTGGAGGCAGGTACCCGGGCATCAAGGACGAATGCCCTATATATATAACTCTGGAGGGGGCTGTCCATGGGGTCTTCGCTGTCGGCGGGGAGTACATGTGATGCAAGCAATGCGAGTTGACACCGGTGCTCTTGACATGGGTGTGGGGCCCTTGGTTTTTGGGCAGCGTCCCTGTCTACACGGGGAGTTCCAACGCAGGATGCAGACTGTGGGCCTGATTGGGCGGTGTCTGATTGGCATGCTGTCCCCGACAGCCCTAGAACCCATGCTTTGAAACGGACACAATCAGATTGTAAGCCGTTGTTCAGTACCAGTGCAGCATGCGCAATGCAGCTGTGCAACAGGAACGTGATAGTCACATTCCAGCAAAATGCATCATGCACGGTGCGTATCTCAGGCAATGGCGCACTGCAGAAGTGGCGAGGCTGCACCGCAGCGGGGCCCACGAGCAGACTACACCACACGCAGTTTGTCATGCTAGGCTAAGCGAATTCATCCTTACATGCACGCAAGCAAACAGGTTGAGGGGACACTGCGCACGGACAGCCTGAAACAGTAAGCAGCAGCGCACGACAGGGGTGCCGAAGCGCCTGCTAGTGGGGCACCCGCGGGTTGGCGGGTTTGGGGCGCTGGCCTTGCGAGGACACGTACAGGCACGGCACGCCATGTGGGCGCGCAGGCTTGCCTTGTCTGTACTGTACCCGCCAGAACGGCAGCAGCATCCATGGCTGCTGGCGGCAAACCTGTTCCTCCGGCGGTGCCACCACCCCCTGGCGGTGCTCACGTCCACCTGCCAGGGGCCGTGGCTGGGGGTGCGGGTGCTGCCACCGGCACTGCAGCGGGTGGTGGCGGCGCTAGGCCACCTGCCGCCAGTGGAGGACATTGCAGAGGAGCCCATCACCACGGGGCCGTGGTGCTGGGCAGCCCCGCTGTGGGGCAACCCCCTCCTACACGCCCAGGCGGAAGCAGCAGAGGCAGCAGCAGCAGCAGCAGCAACAGCGACGGAGCCAGCGGGGGAGGCAGCGGGAGCCGCAGTAGGCGCACGGGCCAACGTGCCAGGGGCAGGGAGGGGGGCGGGGCCAGGAGCAGGGGGGGCCTGACGGGGACCAGCCCGGGCCGGCCTGGAACCCCGGTACCCAGACCTGCTCGGGTGCCATAGGTTGCGGACCATAGGGGACGCGCTGACCCTCCATGCCCTCCTGCAGCAGCAGGAAACAGCGTGGGCACAGCTGCCGGAGGGAGAGCGCAGAACCAGGTCAGCTGTGGATCGGCAATGGCGGCAGCATACAGAGGGGCGCTTGCGGCCCCAAACCCCGGGCAGGATGGGACTTAGGCGCCTAACTGTTCGGATGGCGACAGTGCTTCAGCTGACGGAGGTTACTGCAGCCAGGAGCGAGCAGCATGCTGCCTTCGTGGAAGCAGCTCTTGAGGCGCCGCTGCACCCGCCTGCAAAGGAAGCGGGCCTGAAGCACCTGCAGGGCGCGCTCAATAGGATGTGGGGCATTCGATGGGAGAATCAGCATAAGGAGACGTTTTGGCGGCTAACGGTTGACGGCGTCCCCTTGCTTGGTAACTCGCACATTAGGGGGCATGCGCCCGAGGTGTGCGGGTGTGGGGGTTTCGGTGGGCCAGCGGACTGGGGCCAGCAACCCAGGCAGCACCATTTCTGGGACTGCCCGGTGGTTCGAGCAGTGGTGGGGAGCGTGCAGGATGGGTGGCCAGCAGGTGAGGGCATACGGAGGGAGCATGTGTGGCTGGCTAGTGCGCCTTCGGGGGTGCAGCAGTGCGTGTGGGAGGTGGTGGCCCTGGCGGCCCTGGAGGCCATGGAGGTGGGAAGGCAATTCATGCACGCACGCATGCGGGAGCTGAGGGGCAGTGCAGCGGTTCCCCAGTGGCAGTCCCTGGTGTCGCAAGCCTCACGCCGGGCAGTTGCATGCATGTGGGCGCACCTGCGGGCGTTTGCAAGCCTAGGTTGCCACGCACAGGGTGGGATGAGGTCGGCACCGCCCACCCCTGGCTTCGGGTGGTGGACGGCGGCCTCACGTCCACCTGTCAGGGCCCATGGCTCGGGGTGCGGGCGTTGCCACCAGCACTGCAGCGTGTGGCGGCGGCGCTAGGCCACCTGCCGCCGGTGGAGGACATTGCCGAGGAACCCATCGCCACGGGCCCGTGGTGCTGGGCAGCCCCGCTGTGGGGCAACCCCCTTCTACCCGCCCAGGCAGCAGCAGCAGCACCAGCAGCACCAGCAGCAGCAGCGGGGGGCACAGCAGGGGCCGCAGTTGAAGCACGGTCTGGCGCAACAGGGGCAGGGATGGGGGAGGGAACAGGGCTGGGGACGGGGCCAGGGGCAGGGGAAGGTATGGAGGGCCCTGGCAGGGGAACAGCCCGGGCCGGCCTGGAGCACCGGTACCCAGACCTGGTAGGGTGCCACGGATTGCGGACAATCGGGGACGCGCTGACCCTCTATGCCCAGCTGCAGCAGCAGGAAGCAGCGTGGGCACAACTGCCGGAGGGAGAGCGCAGGACCCGGTTGGCCGTGGACCGGCAGTGGCGCCAACATACTGAGGGGCGCCTGCAGCCCCGAACACCGGCAGCAAGGGACCTGTGTGGCTGGGGGCAGAATCTACGCCTCAGCTCTAGGCTCCAACAGCTGCTGCAGGATATCCCATCAGAGTGGAGGGCGGCCGCAAAGGCCTTCAGGAGCAACCGGGAGCAGGGCGGCGAGGGGGAAGCACCGACGGAGCGGGACGCGCTGCTGGTGCTCCTCCCGCGGTTGGGCTGGCAGGTGCCGGGGATGGGCCGAATGGGGAAGATGGGACTTAGGCGCTTGACGGTCCGGCTGGCGACGGTGCTGCAACTGACGGAGGTAGCCGCAGCCCGGAGCGAGCAGCATGCCGCATTTGTGGAAGCTGTGCTGGAGGCGCCGCTGCACCCACCAGCGAAGGAGGCGGCCCTGAAGCACTTGCAGGGCGCGCTCAACAGGTTGTGGGGGATTCGATGGGAAAACCAGCGTAAGGAGACGTTTTGGCGGCTAATGGTAGACGGCGTCCCCTTGCTCGGGAACTCGCACATTAGGGGCCTAGCACCCGAGGTGTGTGGGTGTGGGGGTTTTGGCGGGCCGGAAGACTTGGGCCGGCACCCCAGGCAGCACCACTTCTGGGAATGCCCGGTGGCGCGGGCGGTAGTGGGGAGCGTGCAGGAGGGATGGCCAGCAGGGGAGTGTATCCGGAGGGAGCAGGTATGGTTGGTTAGGGCGCCCTCGGGGGCACAGCAGTGCGTGTGGGAGGTGGTGGCTCTGGCGGCACTGGAAGCCATGGAGGTGGGGAGGCAGTTTATGCACGCACGCATGAGGGAGCTGCGGGGCAGCGCAGCGGTCCCCCAGTGGCAGTCCCTGGCATCGCAGGCCTCCCGCAGGGCGGTGGCTAGCCTGTGGGCGCATCTGCGGGCCTTTGCAGCTCTAGGGGTGCCACGCACGGGGTGGGACGGGGTTGGCGCAGACCACCCCTGGCTTCGGGTGGTGGACGGCCGCCTTATGTGCAATTGGCCGGATGCCCATAACACTAACTGAAGGGCGGACACTGCCCAAAAACTGAGTACATGTACGTTGCCTGTCCTGTATGGGCTGCCTGCCTGAGGGGGAGGGTGCTTCCGTGCGGCGTGCGTCTGTGGGGCTAGTGGGGCCTTTGTTTGGTGGCAGGCTCACGCGTTTAAAAGGGGGTGGAGCGAAAGCAGCATCCGGGGGGCCGCTTCTGGCTAATTCCCCCGTACAGCTGCCTCGTGTCCGGTTTCCTCCCTGGTAGAAGGGTAGGTGGGGCCCACGGGCAGAGACGCTGTTTGTTTTGTGGGAGTGCGTCCACGGGAAGCCGTGTGGGGGCGGGGCCAGGCTGAGATATGGTGAAACTTGAGGCCCGTTCTTATTGCGGTCTACCAACCTGTTGGAGCTGTTTGGCTCCTAACCGTAAAGCGAGAGGGGTGGGAAACCCCGTGTCCCTGATTGCCGGAGCCAGCCCTGCCCCGCTTTGGGACGAGGCTGCGCCCTGGAAGGGGGCCAAAACTGTAAATCCATACATACACACACTCCATTGCACCTGGCCGGAGGCCCTTAACACTAACTAATGCAAGGGCGGATACTGCCCAGGAACTAGTACACGTACTGCGCCTACCCTGTCTTGTTGGCCTGCCTGGTGTGGATGGGTGCTTCTGTGCGGGGGGGCGGTGATAGGGCACGTGTCGCCTGTGTTCGTGGGAGGCCCTTGGCGTTTCGATGAGGGAGGAGCGAAAGCAGCAACCTGGGGGCCGATACTGGCTGATTCCTCCGTACAGCTGCATCGTATCCGGTTCCTCCGGGGCAGAAGGGTGGTTGGGAACTGCGACAGGGGTGCTGCGTGTGCTCTGTGGGTGCGTCTTGTGGAGAAGCTATGTGGGAGCTGTGGTAGGGTGAACTTGAGGCCCGCACGTCGTGGCCTGTACTTATGGAGCTTGTCGCTCCTTTCCGTAGAGCGAGAGGGGTGGGGAACCCCGTGTCCCTAATGGCCGGGACCAGCTCTGTGTTTCGAGCGGGATGGGGCTGGGCTCTGGAAGGGTACCAAAACTGTAAAACCATACATACAGCCTGAAACAGAGTGCTCTGGCTGCGGGCTCCGCTCTACAGCTACTTGCAGCCCCGACACGCACCAACAATTATTTGGGAACCGGCATCGGCGTGGAGCCCAGACGGCAACTACTCCTTGTGCAGCACGCACGCGCACAGCGCTGTCTGTACTTCCATGGCACGCCTGTACGTCGCACGGGGTCTCCTGTGGCTGAACCACCTTGGGCTCACTGCATGGGGCCATGGGATCATGGGTGGATAGAATGCGGATGGATGGACGTGGGCCCTGGACGTTGAGCTGCACCGGTTACTCGGCGAAAGGGGGGCCTGGTATTACGGCCCGAGCTTCAGGGACAGGAGAGCCACAAGGGGAGGCCAAATGACGCCGTGCGTAATGTCAACGTTGGCGAAACCTGGGTCACCGTAGATGGAGCCTGGACGGAGCATGCAAATTAGAAGCGGCATATCGATCACAGACGGCCCTTCCACAGCTCTGCCCTTGTTGCCATGCCTGTCGATTGGGCTCGCATGACCATCGACCACCAGCACACACAGAGCGTCCAATGCAATGCCCAAGCCGCGTGCACAGGGAACGGTTAGCGGCGTTGCCAGCTCAGCTCAACGCACTTCATTGCGCTCCATTGCACACACACACCATCATGCAACGCAGCAAACAAGCGCCTCATTCATGGAGCAACCCTCGTAGCGAACTGCTTACAGCAGCGTCAACCACAGCGCCAGTGTCCAACCCGCCAAGCACAGGTCGGCAAATACACGGTTGCGCATGCACTTCATTTAGGCCCAGCTTGGCAAGCAGCGGCAAGGGTTCCGCATGGCCACACGAAAGGCCACGGACCTCAAAGCTCCTCAAGGCACGAAACGCACAGTTCACGCACGACTAGTTGACTACGTTCCCAGTATCCAACGGCGTTGCCTCGTTCGTTGTTGTGCACGCGATAACGGATTCGAACCACCACAAACGTCGAGCACGGCGAGTAACCCAACACGTCAGCAGACACCACACCCAAATTATTGCCTGGCCGTCCTGCCTGCCTCCGTGGGCCTCAAGGCGCACCCATACCCCCTGTTGCATGTTATTTCTTCAGGCAGTTGCCTCCCGAGAAGCACACCAGCAGGAAGATGACCACGCCCAGCAGGAGCACCGCCAGCAGCACCACCAGCTTGACCTTGCAGTTCTGCCACCGCATCTTGCGGGCTAGCGTCCGGGATGTCCGAACAAAGCGCTCCGACTGCGGCGTGCGGGTGACGCGAGGGCAGGAGGGATGTCACGCTGACGTCACGCCGTGGGGCAGACACGGATTAACAAGCAAGGTAGTTGTGCCTTAAGGTGCTGGCAACAGCGGCATGCGTAAGCCAGCCGACGGAGGTGTGTGCCCCTACACGAGCCGCTTAGTAGTGCAACGCACTGTTTTGTGTACCCGCAACGACGCATTGCACTCCGCGGGCCCTGCCCATCCGCCCATCCGCTCCATCAGCCACAAGCCCCATCTTAGCGACCGCCCTTGACATTTTTGTCCGTAGTAACGTTGCTTCCAGCACCTGTACGGCACCCCCCCACCTCAAAGGTGAGGTCCTCGGTCTTGTCCGCCAGCTGCTCCAGCTTCTCCCCCCTCACCAGCACCAGGTCGATGTTGTGTGCCAGGACCACCTTGACCTCGTTCACCTGCGTACCATAATACACAGGACAGGCAGGCCGGGAATGCAGGTCAACGGCTGAGCGTATCAGGCAAGCCATACGTCTTGTGCCACTGGTGCAAGAGCTCGCGTTGCTCACAGGATCATGGGAACCGCACGCACAGCGCAGGCGTCGCCAGATGCCACCCCGCCCCGCCCCGCCCTCGGCCCCGCCCCCGCCCCGCCCCCGCCCCCGCCCCCGACCCGCCCGCACGCGCTAGCCATGCGCGCCGAGGTGCATGGCACGCCTCAGCACCCCCTGGCCGGCTTGCACACGTGTGCCGCCAACGCTGGACAGCACCTCACGGGTTAAAGCGTCGTTCGCCACGCCACTGTGCTAGCATCCTCGTGTGCACGTGCACGCCGCTGCTCACCATCTTCTGCACAGACGCCACCTTGGAGTACTGCTCGGGGTGCAGCGTGGCATGCTCCACCAGCCGCCGCAGCTCCAACCTGCAGCACGACACGGCACGGCAGCGCGCAACCGCACACAGCAGCTTAGCGTGCTGCCTCCGCTACAGAAAGTGTCATGTAACCGTGCATGCCGGACAGGTCTCAGCCGATATATCCCACTTGGCGCCTGCTGGACCAAACGCCGACCGTACGTCATCAGCCACAGAATGGTAGAGCCATGGGGTCCATGTTCCCCCCGTCGCAAAACAACGCCCCATGGGGGCCATCGGGCAGTTTCGCGCATCGCTTGCGCCCTATGTGCCGCCCTACGGGTGTGTGGCAGTGCCCATGGGTTTGTCTCACCCTAGGTTGGCGCGCAGGGCAGCCTCATTCGCTGTGCCGGAGGCTGCCAGCTGGCTGACTGTGAGCGACAGCCTGTCCAGCAGCGCCACGGGCACGACACGGCCGTACGCCTGATCCGCAACCACCATGCACACTACAGGAGAGCACGAGGGAAGTAGGGGGCGGAACACATTGTTGGAAGGAGCCCTCGTGTGGATCTGCGGACGAAAGTTCCGCGGCGTAACGGCTCAAGCACAGCAGGTGTGCAGCTGATCTGGGTACGCGACTGCAGTGCCTTGCTTCCACCCGTTTGAAACGATGCATGTTACCGTACGATCCTGCGCGCTTGCCCATGCACCAGCTGCTCACCAAGGTACCCTTGTCGGAGGTAGCAAAAGTCATATCCATTAGTGGCAAAGGTAAACTTGCCCCCCTCAGGGAGGCGTCCCTCTGCCGCAGCCCGGTCCAGGAAGGTGGTGCCCACTTCGGCAAAGTTCCCGCTGTATGTCGCATGATCGGCTAGGGTCAGGAACGGGCCTGTGCCACGCAGCACGCTTGCGTACACAACCGGCATAACTGCAGCTCAGCTACGCGCTGATGGCCGGTCAAGGAACCGCAAGCCATGTGGGTCAGGGCGCATGACTAAGTTGATACGTCGGTGACATCAAATACGTGCTACATTTGCAGCATCCGCCGGGTTAACGCGCCTCAGAGTGATAACAACGCAAAAGGAAGACCCCTGTAGCTATGGACCGACTAAGTTGGTGAATCAGGATATGATGACTCAGTTGAACCAAAAGTAACGACCGCAGTGGTATTGCACAAGGTGCTTCGATATGGACGCGGGCCAACTGGGCCAACCGTTGGCTCCGTTGCGACTTGCCATGCAGCACCGAGTCGTGCGACAGTCGTGCTTACTGCTCGCATCACAGACTTCGGCTGGGACATAGCGACCTGTAACTAGCAAACCTTACAGCATCAACCCGCTTTGCCCTCGTCCTCCCGCGCAATCTCGACACCTTCCTTGTGGGCCCCGCTCCACTGCCACCAACTTCCACATTTGTCAAAGGATTGATTAGTAGGCTTTTCTTTTTCGACCGACAAGGTTATAGCGCTTGCCGACCTTTCACCTCGGACACCAGTGGAAATGCCCCTCATTTACGCCTTCGTGGCCCGGGATACTACAGTATTAGCAGAGTACACGCCTTACACAGGCAACTTCAACACTGTTGCCATAGAGTGCCTACAGAAGCTGTCAAACCCTGAGAGCAAATTTACAATCGCCTGCGACCGGCACACGTTCAACTTCCTCGTTCATCGCGGATTCAGTAAGTCCCACTCTTTTTGTGGTCCAGCACTCCGCGGGGTGTTGCGCAGTGCCCCAGCTCTGACATCCGGCTGTCAAATGCCTACCTGCAGCGTACCTGGTGGTTGCGGATGAGGCCTATGGGCGACACATACCGTTTGCCTTTCTGGAGCGGGTTCGGGATGAGTTCGAGGAGAAGTACGCTGACAAGGCCCGCTTGGCCCTGGCGCACAGCATGGACAGGACCTTCGGGTATGTGGGTAACTGGAGTCTGCGCTGGGGCAATCAGCACGCCCATGTGCACTGGAGGAGTTCACGTGTAGTAGGCAGGTTGTTCAGACAGGTCGGTGACTGCCGCATTGTGCTACTGCTGTCCTGGCCGTATAAAGGAGCCCACATTAGCCAAGCAACAGCCGACGCGCTTTCTATTTGGCGGGATCGCTCATGCTTGCCAACCCGCCGCACACAGGCCAAGGCTAAAGAGCCACATGGAGTACTGCATGGCCCATCCGGAGGACATCTCAAAGATGGCGGCCGTGCAACAGAAGGTATGGTGGAGTCATGTGCTTCGCCTAGGGAGCGGGCCTGCCCCCACGCCTCAGCACCCCCTCCTGCCACCCCTTGGCCTGTGTGCGGCGGGTTTGGTGAGGTGCAAGCATGCAACGCATGACGTGTCAGTTGTGGCCCCTGTTGTGTCAGAGGCTCTCCACGGCAGCAGAAGACACGCAAGACCTGCTAAGATAGCGATCGTTCCAGGAGTATTCCGGCCTTTCCTCAACATGCCGCCTGACGGGGGCACTTGGTCGCCCGGTCCATGCCTCAGGTCAACGAGGTCAAGGGGGTCATGGTGGAGAACATCGAGAAGGTGCTGGAGCGGGGGGAGAAGATCGAGCTGCTGGTGGACAAGGCGGAGGACCTGCAGGGGCAGGTGCGTGCAGGGTTTGGCACGCGTGCATGGCTGACACAGGCGCAGGCGCTGAGACACGGGGGCGGGGGCACCAATGTTGCTGACACCCGTCAGGTTGGCTGTTCCGGCAGAGCTCACGCATTCGCATCTCGCACACGACGTCACACTTCTATTCAGTAACTTCCGGTATATGTACAGCCGGGATATGTGCATCGCAAGGAGACATGCAGGACTGGTGTGACAGGCACCCCGCCTCTGCTGCATTCTGCAGGCCCAGCAGTTCCAGCGGAAGGGGCGGGAGCTGCGCAACAAGATGTGGTGGCAGAACTGCCGCATGAAGCTGGCGGTGCTGCTGGCGATCATCATCCTGGCTGTGGTCATCTTCTGCCTGGTCTGCTTCTCAGGGGGCAACTGCCTCAAGAAGTAGTGCACCGATGTCACCTGCGGTGACTGTCCTGAGGCTTACGCACCGTGTCCACAGGGCTATGTGGGCCCGCCTTGTGCAGTGTAGTTGGTATTAGTAGCTAATTTGCTGTGGCGCCCTTTCTCTGCTACATAGATATTGATTTTAGATGCATGGGGGAATGGTGGTAGCTGGTTGGGTGCATTGGTGCGGCTTGGCCAACTGTCAAGCAGCCATTTCAGACACCAGCCGTTAAGCAAGAGGCGTCCGCCGTCTGTTGCTGCATGTGGGCTGCATAATGTTGCCTTATATACGTTTTCGCAGGATGGCCACGGTACAGGCCACGCAGGTTTGTTGTACTGATTCGAGTCGCCATGAGAGGTGTTGCGAAGGCGGGCACGGGGTGTGGACGCTTGCCTCCGCAGACAAGGACCCGTAGCGCCTAGTCGCTGCGATTTCATTTACAGTAGTCCCATATGGTTGCGTTCCATACCGGAGGACGTGTTGGGCAAGACCCTAACCTGCCCTAATTTAAACCGTCGCTTGTGCCAGGCGCAAGATGGGGTCCTTGCCGCAAGCCACGTACCGTAGTTGTAAAACCGACCGACCAGCTAAGCCGAACGGTCATTGCAAGATTAATTTGGAAGGACGGACGGAGCATGCGACTGCCCCGGAGGCTGCCGGAGGCCATTGCAAGCATCATGGTCCGTCCTTTCACGCGTGCACACGAATTGTGCCGACAGCCGTTGGCGACGGCAGCGCCCATTAGCACCCAAACTCAACGGCCCGTACCTGCAATGTACCGCACTGAACCTCAGTAACGCATCAAGCGTTGGAACACCAAGTGCACTCCCACTTGAAACTAATTACACCTGTACACAAGGGCCTTGCCGCTAGGACATACAATCAGCTCATATCACCCCTGGCGCCGGCCCCGGCTGCATGCTAAGGGCATGCTGCTGCACGCCCGGCATCGGCGAGGGGGCCATCGACAGGCCCATGGGCAGCGGCAATGCACCCTGCTGCGGCTGAAGCCCTGTCAACGCCGGCTGCTGCAACCCAATGCCACCCGTCCCTTGGAGCGCCTGGCCCGGCAGCCCAGACTCCTTGCCTTGCGGTTCCCCTACGCCCTGCTGCTGGCCTTGCCCGGGCATGAGCCCGAATGGCTGCCGGGGCTGCATCCCCGGCATACCACTCGGCGGCTGCGCGCCGCCCCCTGCCGCCAAGCCCACTCCCAGCGTTTGTAGCTGCGCCGGCAAGCCGTTGGCGCCCGCCGCACCAAACGCGCCTGCGCCAGCGCCGAGCTGGTTGTGCCCAGCGCCCAGCGGTATTCCCCCGCCCTGGATGCCGTTGACCCCCGACAGCTGCGGCTGCTGCGCCGGCTGGGGCAGAGCCGACGGCGACAACCCGGTCAGCTGCGTCGCCGGCTGTGGGGCCGGCTTGGGCGGGGGTGGCAGCTCCACCAGGCGAGCCATGGCCGCCAGCTGCGGAACCAAGACATGTCGACGTGAGGCGCAGACATGGCATTAGGGCATCTTGCTGCTCGTGGGGTGGGCCCAAAACTAGCGCGATTGAGCAGCTGTAGCATGTGCAACACTCCCAGTCATGCAAATCGGTACCATGAACGGGTGGTAGCAGCGCAGGCGAAAAGTGAACCCGTGTGCTTGTCCGTAAAGTCTCGGACGCCCAGCTCCAAGGCCCGCCCCGGCAATGCCTCTCGATCACCTGCACGGCTTTGCCGCACTTGCTGACAAACCGCGCGATGCTGGTGGCGTACGCGCTGACCAGCTTGTCGCATGGCAGGTAGGCGGGCTGCAGCGCGGGCCGCACCACGGTGTACGGCACGCCCTCCGCGCTGGCGCCGTTGGACAGGCCGCCCATCAGCACGAACGGCACCGACGACATGTTTGGTCGTGGGCGGCAGGTGAAGCGGTTGTCGCCCGCCTGAAGGGCACAGGAAGCGTGCAGCCACCCGTTTGAGCAACAGCCCATTGAAGTGCTTGCCAAGTACCCGCTCCCATGGAGAGCCTGAGCTGCGGCGCTTCAGCAGCAGCGAGCATGGCAACATGCTCCCTCCCTTGGACCATGTGGGTCCCCTGTAACGCAGCTGCTGCAACCAGCGTGCTCTGTGGGTCAAGCGGGCAGCCGTGTGGCACCAGCAGGGCTGCAGGTGGGTGTGGCCCGCCCCTACCTGCGACGCCATGAGCCGCTTGGCGTCCGCCTCGATCATCCTCAGGCCCTGCCCGCGGTGCTTCCGCCGCCCGGGGCCCACCAGCCCGCCCAGCCCGCCCGGCCCGCGCTCCGGCCGGCGCGCCTCGGGCGCGGGGCCCTCCTCCGCCATGGACCCCGGCACGGGCCGCCGCTCCCGCAGGCGCGACTCCAGCATGAGCCCCTGGTTCTCGTTCTGTCGCTCCGCAGCCATCCGTGCGCGCTCCGCCGCCTCGCGCTCCACCTTCTCGCGGGGCCCCGCGGAGGTGTAGCGCGGCAGGAGCGGCATGGACCTGCGGCCGGGTTGCGTGCGGAGCAGTGTCAGCAGGTACATCGAAATGGGTGGACAGGCCCACGACACGTAAGACTGTTGCGCCGTTTGATGGGCTCAGGGACAAGGACAGGCTTTGCTGCGGCGTTGAATACAACATGGCCCGTTGTAACTCTCCTACAGTCCTTGCCCGGTCACTTACTCGATCCCAGCGCCTGGCCCGCCCTTCCGCATCTCGCGCCACACCGATGCAGCGACGCCCCTGTAGTACGAAAGGCAGGGCAGTCAGGTGCGCGCCTGTGTACGCAAAAGAGAGCCTCAAGTCGCGGTGACCGTAACCACCCTTAGTTCCAGACAAGCGGTGCTAGCTGGACTCCATGCACCGCAGGAAGCCCGATCCCCTCTCGGTCTTGCCTGAAGTTGGTCATCCCTTGCCGCCCGCACTCCAAGTACTTTTTGCTCATCTTCTCCATCAAGTCGCCGTACCACCAGGCCTTTGACCCCTCCGGGTTATATGTCTTTGCGTTCTGGCTCATGAGCATCAGGTCAGCCTGCAGAGGGCAGGGCAAGCCAAGGCACGTGGCGGTGGGCAATAGAAGCTTGCTATGCTTCGGCTGTTCGCTGCTGCGGAGTGCACGGCTTCGTGACAAAGCCGGGGGCTGACTGATAAGGCGTGACGGCTGATGACCTCCGCAAAAGTACAGCATTACGGGCACGGCCACTGCAGTCAGAACAGCATACGTCACTTCTTCTTGCCCAAGAGCAAGTGCGGAGTTTTGGCCTCGCAAGCGTCCGTCCGCTGTCGGGCAACCATTCGGACGTGCCCCTTGGCTCACCTCAATGGAGGCCCACGTGGTGTACTCCCCGTTGCTCAGCTTTGTCCGGATGGCCGACAGGTCCATGGGTGTCTTGATCACCTGCGGCCAACGAGAAAACCCGCTCCTAATCACGCCAGGGGTTGCTGTGAAAGGCTACTGGGCGAAACAACTTAGTATACTCTGTCCTTAACCCGAGCGGTCACACCCCGTGGTGACCGCTCTTGCACCCACACCCGAACCCCGCATGGCCAGACAGCACACGTGGGCGACTCCAACCCCTGAACCCAAGGACCGCTTACGGAACCCTTTACCGCAACCACACTCACGTCCGAGTACCCTGGCGCCACTTCGTCCGTCACCGGCTTGGCGAACAGCCCCTCCTTATCCTGCTTCACGATCTGCTCAAACACACGCTCCAGCTCGAAGCGCGACGCGTGGTCCCCGCCCCTGCCGCTGCGCAACCGTGAGGCGGTTAGCGGCACCACCGGCGGGGGCGCCGGCGCGACTTTGGGCGCCGCCACCGCGGGCCGCGCCACGGGCGCCCCCATGCCGCGGCCGCCGCCACCGCGCATGAAGCCACCCCCACGGCCCAGGCCGCCACCGCGCACCAGCCCGCCCCTGCCCCTCCCTCTCCCGCGCTTGGGCAGCAAGAAGTCGGGGTCCGGCCCGTAGTCGTCGTCCTCCTCGTCGTCGTCCAGCCCGTCCGCGTCCCCTGTGTCCTTCTTGATGGTCGTGATGACTGCCGGCTTGCTGACCACCGCCGGCTTGGCGGCCAGCTTCGACCCCGGCATGGCAATTTTGAGCTTCAAGGGCAGCCGTGGCAGCCCTCCCGGGGCGCCGGGGCCGCCCGGCGCACCCAAGGGGCCCAGCGCTGGGAGCCCCGGGCGGGCCAACGGGGCCGCGCCCGCTGGCCCCGCCGGCTCAGCTGGTCCGGCTGCCGCCCCTGCCGCAGGCGCAGGAGCCGTTGTCTCTCCGCGAGCGATACGGGCCGCCAAGTTGGCTAGGTTGGGCATCTTGACGTTCAGTTTGATCTTCTTTATGGGCGGCCCGTCACCAGCGGAGGCCGCCGGCTTCACGGCGGGCCCCGGCAGCGGTGGTGCGGGAGGGAGCTGCTGCGCTGGCGCCGGCGCTGCGGGCTGAGGTGGCTGGCGGATGGGCGCCCTGATTTTGATGGTCGGCCGCGGTGGGAGGGGCGGGGCAGGCGGGATGCTAGGCGCTTCCACGGCAGCAGCAGAGCCTGGCGGCCCTCCGGCTGCTGCAGCCGGAGCGCCAGGCGGGCCTCCCAGTGTTGTTGCAGCTGCTGCATTGGGCCCGCCAGCTAGGTTATTGTGGAGCTGCTTGGCAACGGATCCCGGGCCGTTCTTGGGACCAGACCCTGAGGTACTCCCAGGCACCCCGTGGCCAGGCGTCCCGGCTGCGAAGGGCAGCCCCGATGCGACAGCTGCAGGTGTCTGAAAGGGTCCGGGTGTAGCGCCAGGTAGCGGGGTGCCAGCAAGCGAATTGGGGGCAGTGTTGCCGCCGAGAGGGGTGCCAGCAGCTGGAGGTTTTTGCACCTTTGACACGGACAGCTTGATGCGAGGCCGGGGAACGGCGGGTGTCCCGGCTGGAGTAGCTCCTGCAGAGGCAGGGTTCCCTGCTGCGCCTGGAGTTGCTGCTGGCGACGGCCTCCCAGGTGCTGCTGCCCCAACGCCCAACGAAATGCGCTTTGCCGGTGGGGGTGCCCCTGTCGGTGGGCTGGTGGCCAGCGACGGCCCCTGTGGCCCAGAGCCATTCCCGTCCGCCGAGGGCTCCTTACGCTTCTTGCCAAGGCTTGCCGCGGAGGAAACAGCCGGCTGCGCTTGTGCCGTCGCAACGGTACTGGTGCTCGGCTCTGGCTGCTGGCTGGCCGACTGGCCGGGCAGCTTCAGCTTGAGCTTCATACCCAGCTCGTCCCTGGTGCCTTGCTGACCTTAGTGGCAAACTAGCATCGCTCCGCGGCGATTTCGGGCCGGGCACCAAGACCCAGGCCCTCACTCGCGCCTGTTTAAGTTGCCATACTAGCGTTTCTGTACCTTGTGATATGCTGCTAGTTGTAGACAGGTGCCTTGCCGAGTTGTGTTTGTGCTGCGACAGGGAGGGGATGGAAAGCACTTTCATGATGGCAAGAAGCTATGATTGACTTACAGAACGTCAAGAGAGTATGACTCAAGGCTCGGCAGCAGCCAAACAGAAGGGATCGCGTCGGAGTTTCCTCCAGCCCCAACCCGAAGACCTCACCTTCTATACACGGATGATAGCGGTTGGTTGAATGGCCATCACAAAACTATTGCAGTACGGGCTGTTCCCTCGCGCTCCGGGTGGCCGAGCTGGGGACTCCCGGAGTTCATGTCTGTCATTCCATGCCGTACGGTCAACCCGGTGTAGGCCCTGCAGCAGCTGGGCAACCTCTTGTCGTGTCTCTGCCGATGTATGCACGATTAGCGTTGTCCTTTGGCAGGCGGCAGGCTTGCAGGATAGCAAGACCACCAGCCTCGTCCCTCGTGCCCGTGCTCGTGCCGCTGAGCTGTGCAGGCTTGTGGCTGCCCAGCACACCTGTTCCTGGTGTCCACGCCCGTAATGCTGACGCGCATCAAGATGCAGATAGGCTGACCGTCAGGACTGATGCTACACCATTACCAAGTTGTGGGCTCAACGTGACCTTTGTGGTACCGGTACCTGCGGTCCGTAGCTGCATGACGTCTCTGCGCACGCAGCGCCGGGAGCATGCAGCAGGAGACCAGTCGGTACTTGACCCTGCATACTCCACTTTCCATTCATGCACAACATGCAACAGTTCCTTAAAAGCACCGCCATCACATGTGACATGCAGCTTTCCATACTACTGCTGCCTCCCCCTGTTCTGTAGGTAGCTCTAGCCGGGAGCGCGGCGGAGGATGAAGGGACCGAGTAGCATTTGTCGGCAGCGCAGCATGGGAGTCCTCACAAACTCCACGGTCATCTCGCCCGGGCAATACCCGGAACGCGAGAGCACGCTACCTGCATGGCAGCATTGCAGGGAGGGGCGCTGCCGGGCGGCAGCGCCCACGTGGCGAGCGTTCGTGGCGCCAGACACCACGGCTGGACATGGGGTGGGGTAGTTCTGGCCGGTAACATTGGTTGCCCTACCCTTTGCATGTCCGAAGGTCGAAAGCCCACGTGATGCCCCATATGGCACGCGTTGCTGCTATTGGTCCCCGGTGCACTTCCCGACGGCCAGGACTGGCCAGGATACGCAGTTGAACACTGAGGAGTGATGAGAAACTCCAGTGCAGCTCTGAATACCTGTCATAGATTGTGCTGACATGGGTCAGAACATGGGCACGCCGGCACAGGGGACTGCCAGCCAAGGCCGATGGGCGCCCACGTACCATTCCCCTGCCGGTGCTGCTGTGTGCTGGGTCAGGCGACATACCCCAGCACACAGTGTCAACCTGGCTGTGGCCATGGGGCATGAGCAGCAATGTTGTTAAGTCCCATATGTGCGGGCTGTATCCCAGCATATGTAGACATTCCGTTTGGTGGAGCACCCTCGCGGCCTCGGCCCACTGCACCTGCCTGCACCACGCCCCAGCCTGTGACCAACTGCCTGCTGACCAATGGAGGCCCCGATCGTGTCATGACCGCATACTGTGCTTATGCATGTATTGCTTGCATGCAAGCTGAGTGCATTTGCAAACACTAATAGAGCTAGTGTCCCACTGCACATTTCTGGGCCCGCTGAGCTGTGTCTTTCCCCTCCCTTGTGCTTGGCTCTTTACCGTCACTGGAGCACAACATTGGCACTAAACTGAGCAATAGCTACTAGTTATGTTGCGGGCCGGGCCCACAGGGGCCCGAAACGCTCCAAGCCTAGAGCAAATCGTGAGTCCACGCTGCGGCATCGCGCGTCCCTAACGTGCATAGCCCGTCAATACCTCAACGATACTTGGATCAAACTGCAGAACGCGGAAATCTTCACTCTTACCTATGGGTCAATAGTGCGACAGCTCATCTCGGATTTCGAGGATGTTGAGGAGGTCAACAAGCAGCTTGAGCAGATGTGGGTCCGGGTGGGGTACATGGGACGTGGGATGCAGCCGCCCGGCATGTCGGCGTCTGTAGGGGGATTGCCTTGGTGCCGGCCGGGCACAGAAGGGCGTGGGTAGCAGGGAAGGGGGGAAAGAAGTTACTACAACGAACGATACTGAAGCGCTGAAGGGGGGGGGGCAGGTCAAGGAGCATGAGGTGGGACGGAGTGAGCGCCCTCAGTACACGACCTTCAGTTTTCGTGTTGCAAGTACTTGTGTGACAAGAGTGTGGCGGCTGCCGCTAAATTCAACACCCCGTTTGGGGGGCCGGGGGTTTGTGGGAGGAGCTCCGGTATCCTAGCCAAGCGCTGTGGATGCTTCTTGGTTTGTGCCTTCGGGTGATGGCAGTGGAAGTCTTCGTTATACTGCCGATCCAGCTCATCGTTGCCGAGACTGGTATCTGCTGCATGTTGCAACCTCATCCCCAACAATCTGCTTTGCTGAATGCATGCCATCCCCCTTCCCTTGCAGGGGGTACAACATGGGCATCCGCCTGATAGACGAGTTCCTAGCAAAAGCCAAGGTTGGTGGCAATGTTTTTCCGTCACCCGTCGGCTATGTTGATGGGGATTTCGGGCCATAACCCTTAATTATGGGAATCGCTAGGATGCGATACCTTGCTCATGTGTGCCGTACAAGCCGGAGCAAGGCCTGTCCCCTCCACAACACCTGCCAACACCCCTGCATGTGCCTGAACGCCAGGTCGGCCGCTGTTCCAGCTTTCGGGACACCGCAGACGTGATCGCCAAGCAGGCGCTGCCGCTCTTCCTCAACGTGTCCGCGAACACGACCAACTGGAGCCCAGACCAGACAGAGTGTAGCCTGGTGCGGTGGTGGCGGGGAACGTTCGTTGTCCGCAGCGGACTTGCTTCTCCGCGGCTCTGGCTGCCGTCCACCTTGTTGACTGTCCAAGCTGCACGGCGCCGGCATACATGCCTGCCTCACAAACTACGCTCATGATCACACTACCATGAGTGACTCTGCACTCGAGCGCGGCACGCATAGGGAGCATATCCACGCACCGAAGCACGTGCCACACATGTTGCCGTTGTCGTTGCAAGCGTTTCAACGCAGCATACTGTCATAGGTGAGTAATACTCAGGTGAGCGGGTGGGCGTACTCGCACGAGCTTTGTCCTACTGTGCCGCTGGAGTCGACGGTCGGCATGTCTACCCCTCCACCAAGACCAGGTTCCGCTCTACAACGTCACGGCTTCGGTATTAGACTGGTACATATACTGTCATAATCCCCACTTGCTGGCCGTACCACGCTGCCACTCTCCCTCATCCTTCCCCTCGTCTTGCATACCCCTTCGCCCGTTTTTCCCTCGGCTCCCTCCTCCGGGCTCCGCCCACAGGTGCTGACGGACAACCCCCTGGCCGACTTTGTGGAGCTGCCCGACGAGTACCGCGGCAGCCTGCACTACTGCAACGTGCTGGCAGGGGTCATCCGGGGGCGCTGGAGATGGTGGGTGGCGCAACACACGCGTACGACATTCCAGGCACGGGCATTGGTGCTCGGTCCGGGCGCGAGGCGGCATGCACGTACCAGCAACGCTCGGTCACGGCGCGGTGCATGCGGTGTAGACGGTGCTCTTCAGCATGAGCGTTTTGCCCGCTGCTATTGTCTGCTGCATACACGCCGTAGAGAGCCTGGGTGGCTGGGCCCTTGCCGCCTGTTACGCTTGCCCGGTTGCGCTTGCCCACGCATGATTGGAATCTTGCGTCGTGCCCTTCGTGACAGTATTGGGACACCTACCGACCTGCCTCATTGTGAAGCCATTGCGGACCCGCGCGCCTAACATCTGACGCCCTGAAGGGTCAGCGAAGGCTCCCGGTGTGCCCGCCTGGCTGTCCGTGCCGCCAGGTGAACATGGACGTGGAGGTGCGGTGGGTGTCGGACATGCTGGCGGGGGACGACTGTTACGAGCTGCGCCTCAAGCTGCGGGAGCACCGTGACGAGAAGTTCCCCTACAAGGATGACGACTGAAGCGGAAGTGCACCCGGGGGGGGGGCACAGGGCCGATGGTGCATTAGCCGTGAGCTGTAAAGGGAGCTCGAGTATTGTTGGGGCGTGAAGAGCTTAGGAGGGTGGCCTGTTCCACCCGGATACCGTGCAAAGCAGTGCCTGCAGATTTCACGGCAAAGTTAGGTGCGCGTTGTATGTCATGCAGGCTACACGGGACAGTCAATGGCTGGGGGTGTTCGCATGGCCCGTGCATCCGGTGCTGCACACGTGTCATCATGGCACGTTAGGAGCTGCTCGCAGCATACGCTGCACTCTGAGATTTACTACTCAACATTGCTGTAAATTGGTGACGATACGGTATGGGTTCCGCAAATTAGGAGCGAACACAAGTAGCCTCCTGTGACAATAGTTGAGCCCCTCGCCTACGATAAAACAACATGGCTCGGAACAGCATAACTGGGGCAAATGCGTAGCGGTAGCAGTTTGCAGCACGGTCGCCAGAGCGTGGGCTGGCGATGCCGGTTGGGGCCCGCGACGGTGTTGTCGCGAACGGCTCCGCGGTCGTGCTTTACACCCCGTTCGCATAATAATGAACGCGAAATTAGCAGCCAAACAGCAGCGAATGCCTCTCCAGGCTTAGACCGGCAGCCGGATGGGCTGGCCCGCAGACGTCAGGTCCCAGGGAGGGGCAGGACCCAGGGAGCGGGCAAGCCCTCTCAACAGAGTGATGCAAGGCCGCCTCCTGACGTACAGGGGTACACCACTCAGCAACTTGCGTATGTGGGCGACTCGATCTGGTCGGTAAGCGGCCGGAGGAAGGGTGTATGGAGAGAAGGGCACAGGCCTGGGCATGCCGAGCACGCACCTGAACGCCACCTGCCCTGCCCACCGCAGCTGCATGTGCGCAGCCGTGCGCTGGTTCCGCCCAAGAACTTTGCAGCGTACCGTACAGCGGCCGAACGACATGTCAGCGCTGCCCAACAGGTGTGTGGAGCTCGTAGGTTTGCAGGCCGCCGGGCCGCCTTTAGCCGCCAGGGTCAAGCGTACTGACCCTACCTGCATCACGATGCCGGTCACCTGGTGTCCATGCGTCTCTGCGCCTAGTCAGCCGGACGGTACCCAAGTCAGCAAGTACGACCATAACGTTTTGGTTTCCTGTCACGCTCCAGGGCCCAGTAAGGGCAACACCAGCAACGCGCCAACTGCCCAGATTTTTGTTGACTGTACAACGCCGGCTGACGCTGTTGCGTTGTCGCCAGGCGCTGTACCTGGACATCTTGCGTGGGCGGGCCAGGGCTCCCTCCGCCCCGTCCTCCGGGCCCCGGGCGGCGCCCGCTACCGGCAGACCCCCGCCGGCCGGCCCCGCGCTGCTGACGCCCGAGGAGGTGCACATCACGTCTTGGGCTGAGGGTGCCCGGGGGCTGGGCTTCCGCGGCAAGTACACCGCGGCGGGCGGCCAGCAGGACACGTACCGCAAGGCCACCGCGTTCGAGGCACTGGTGGGTGGGGCTTCAGGTACCTGAGCGCCCTAGCGCTCCTAGGGCCTAGGCAAACCGTACGCCAACGTCTGCGGCATCGTACCTTTGGTGAAGCTGCTTGCAGCGCACGCTGGTGTACGGCATGCAGAGCTTAGGTACGAGCTGCACGACGTGTGGCGATGCTGTTACAGGGACATGGTAGCATATTACAAGGCAGTTACTAGTTACAAGCTTGAAGCAAGTAGCATGTCTGGCATTTGCATGACGTGCCTAACCGGTTGCTGTGTGCGCCGGCCGCAGCTGGGCTATCTGTCGCTCACAGATGAGGCGCGGCTGCATGAGCTGCTGCAGCTGCTGGAGCCGCACCTGCAGGCGGTGGACGCGGCAGCGGGCAGCAAAGGGTAGTGTTCGCCGCGATGAGCCTTGAGCAGCAGCCACATGTGCCATACAAAGCAGGTCTGGGTTGTGCAGTAGGCTGGCATACACAAGGCGTACTGTTGTGTGCGATTGCAGGGCAGAGCAGTACGGCATATAGATCCAACGCTTACGGCATATCGATCCACACAGCGTTGGAAGCGGGCTGGACGGTTGGTATCTGTGTCCGTATGCACCCCAACTTTTTCGCCTACTCCCGCACCGCATCCACAACAGCACCCCAACTGGCATGCGCTGCGCGGGCGTTACGTGTGCCATGTTGCTAGGGGCGTGCTTTCCAATGCATGCTGTTTTGCATGTTGCCGAGGCTCCAAGATGGGATCCTTGCAGACACCTGGTGGCCTCGTTAGCGTTTGGAGGGGGGCACACATTGATCCATGGGGTATACGTCGATAGAGCGGTATCACCTGCCCGTTTCTGGTGATGTCGCCTCTTCTGCTTCCTTCTGTGGATTTGAAATACTGCATGCATGACTTGCATTTCACCAACGGTGGAATATGGTTTGCGGCATGCACCGCGCTCGCAGGGGCAAGCCTGCATTGCCAGACGCGCTTGGACAGGTGCTGTGCGCTATTAGGTACCTGGAATACTAACCAATACGTTCGTGCCAGTGATGACCTAGCCATCTGGTGCTGAAGGTGTCACAATTCCTGTCCCAATGCCTCCTTCCCTGCTTGCCTGCCAGCTGCTAGGGGGAAGCCCGCCGGTTTGTGTGGTAGGAGGGACACGTGGTTGTGCATGCCTTGGGGCCACGTGCGGCACCTCAACAACCAGGATGGAAGGACTGTGCTACGTAACGGAGATTACTGCAGCTGGTGATATGAAGATTTGTTACATGTGACGTCCGTGCTGCGTTACAGACGTCTTGAGTAGCAGATGGAGCTAGCCTGGGGAAGCCAGATGTGGCTTGGCGCACGTGGCAACTTGGTTTCATGCCTTGGGTGGAGACTTGAGGGCTTGAAATACCCCTCGCAACCCATTACATGGCAGAAGTGTGCCATGGAGTGAAGTTGCTGCAGCTGTTGGTATAAGGGTTTTCACAGGCCACGTATTGCGTTGCAGACGGAAGCTTGGGGAAGGCCACGCGCCCCATGCAGTTTCCGCATGCTGCTTGTGACTGCGTGACTGTGGAGCCCCAAAAGCCCAGCACGGGCTTCCTACTACGCATTTTATATAAGCAGCATAACTCTGTGTAGCGTGAACTTGGATCCCTGCAAAGAGGTTGCAGGTCAATCACCACAGTAGCCCGTGTGATACCAGCAATACCCTTCATACCGTTACATACATATCTTGATAAGTGACAGCGCTATACTAAGGCCTGACGCTGAGGAGCAATCGGGCTGTGGTTTGTATCCGCGAATAGTCGCTGACCGTCCGGTTCTCGAACGGGCTCTGCGCCTCCGTGATATCAAAGCGTTAGTCTAGCGGCAAAATGCCGCTAATATATAGCAGCGTTTCACAAGGGCTTGTGACCCTTGCCGAGTACGCTGCATACGCGGGGAACTTCGGCGCCGTGGCCAAGGACTATCTGGCCAAAGCTGGGAAGAATGAAGGGAAGTTCACTTACAACGTCGATGGCCACACCTTCAACTTCCTCAACCGCGGGGGCTTCAGTAAGTGCCCACAACCCGTGTGTTTTGGAGGGTGTCCCTCATACACAACACGCCAGTGGGAGGGCGCGCTTAAGCTTCCACCCTGTATACAACGCGCATGATTTGCATGGCTGCATGCATACCTCTGTCACGGAGGCAAGGCGCAAAAGGCACCGTTGCAACACGTCCTGTGCTGTTGCCGCAGCCTACCTGGTGGTGGCGGACGAGGCGTACGGGAGGTCCATCCCCTCGGCGTTCCTTGACAAAATTGCCAGCGAGTTCAACTTGAAGTACGCGGAGAAGGCAGTGGGGGCGAAGGAGGGCTCGCTCAACAGCTCCTTCGGGTATGTCCCTCTCTGGCTGCGTGGGTGTACTGGTCTGCAGGGGCCTGTCAAAGCGTCCCTGCTTGGCGTCGGACTCGCTCTTCGCAACCACCTGACATCGTGACCGTTTGATTGTGCTGCATGTTTGCACCATCTGGCGAACTATGCAGAGGATGCACAGCCTTCGGGCCCCCGGGAAGAAAAAACGGGTTCCTAGGTACCAGCCTCCGGCTGCCCTGCTGCCTGCGCACGCTGCTTTTGCCGAGTAGCTTGTGACGGCACCTTGCAGGAAACAACTCAAGCAGATGATGGAGCACGCTACTCAGTACCCTGAGGAGTACTCCAAAGTGGCATCCGTGCAGAAGAAGGTACGTCATCCATGGGTGCACCACCACCTGTGCCTGCACACCAACGTTGCCATCTGCTTTGGAAGTCACAGGTTGACCTTCCATGCGCGTTCGTGGGACTATCCTCGCAGCCCAGCTGCGTGTCATGATGTAGGGGCTTTACCTGGGCACCACGCGTGTATCCGCGCGCACCCCCAGGTGGACGAGGTGAAGGGCATCATGACGGAGAACATCGAGAAGGTGCTGGCGCGCGGCGAGAAGCTGGAGCTGCTCACGGACAAGACGGAGAACCTGATGAACGAGGTGAGGCAGGGTGCCCCACTGGGCCCCGCTGCAGGGAAGTGAAAGGAACCAATGCAGGCCCGTTGTAGCCACACGTGGAGCCCCTGTTTAATTCTGCGCAGTGTGCTGTGTATCGAGGCATTGCCTCTCTTCAGCGGTTGTGCAGCTGCCGCTGGTGTAAACCTTGCCCCTGTGCGTGTCGTGCAGGCCGACCGCTTCCAGCGCACGGGACGCACGCTGCGGCGAAAAATGTGGTGGCAGAACTGCAAGATGAAGATCGTGGTGGCGTTCGCTGTGATCCTGCTGGCCGTCATCATCTTCCTGCTGGTGTGCTTCTCGGGGGGCAACTGCCTCAAGAGCAAGAAGTAGAGTGCGGGACCTGGTATGGGGCAGCGTGGTGTGTGTGAGGATGCAGACAGTGCGTGTGTGCGTGAAGGCATTCTGACAGAAGGGCGGCCGTGATGCGGTGGGGTGCATCAACTTGCGGCTAGGCGCAGTCACAGGAGGGGCGGCACGGTGGCGACGGGTGGCGGTCGTGGAAGGGGGCAGTACATAGGTTGGGCACGTAGATTGGGACGTCCCAGCGATGATCAGCTACTTATCTTCGTTGGTGGTCCCACTCTAGGTGATCCTTTGTGAGCCTGCTGAGCACTGAAGGTTGTGGGCCCATGCCTCCCTGCGATCTATTTTCGGTTTGCACGGCTGAGCTGCGCACCCACTCAATGGACGCCATTGGTGCTTCAGGCAGCGTTAGTAACAATTAAGTTTTTCCACTGTGCTTTGCTGTTTCCTTTACATATTGGTGCATCTGTAGGGACCGAGGGTTTACGAGCCACGCTTTACGCGACACACGGACGCAGCTGCTAACTGCTTTGTGAAGAAGAATATCGTGGCATACATACGAGGTACCACAATAAGTGACCAAGGCAGCAGCAGCCTTCCACACTGAATGTTAACGTGAAAGGGCAGGAGGCTGAGCATTTTGCAATTAGTGCCGCAATTCAGTGTCCTTTATGATTCAGTAGTGTGGCAACCTGACGACAGCCTACGCCCAGCGGTCATAGAGAGAGAGAGAGAGAAGGGGGGACCATGGCACGGGCGGGCAAGCAGGCTAGCCAACCGGAGGCACTGCCTTTGCTGGAAGGACAACAACCAACAAAGAAGTCAACGCTGCTTACAGTCTGTCCATTCATCCTCGGTGCGAAAGGGCAACGGAAATCGGCACGTGCGCCAAACCACTGCACCTCCAGTCTTCCATAACGCCCCGCTCACATGCGCAGGGAATGAGTTCTGCGAGCGGTTGGCGTTCTATGGGTAGGAGAAATGATCCAACTGGGTCTTTTAGGTCTAGTCCTGTGGACATCGGTGCGACGAAGGGCTCCTTTGTCCTACGTACCGCTCGCTCAAATGCATACCTTTTACATTTTCCGCAGACTTGCCACTAACCTGGTCATGTACATAACAAACGTCATGGGGGGCGATCCAGCGACGGCAGCCATCCAGGTCAGCCCAACGTCTGCACGTGCCCGGTTCGTACCGTTGACTTATGCCTCCGCCCGGCGGTGGCAAAACTCATGACACCGGGGGAGGAGCATGCCTGCCGTGTTCACTGCGTATGCACCTGGATGCACCGACCTCACCCGTGTTGGGGGCCGGCACGTAGCTGCATGCCCGCATGCATGCAGGCGCATGAACGGCTTAGCAGGCAGTGATAGCTGCGTAGCTTTCGTGAAACGTACCGTGTGCGCACCACCTGGTTCACCCCCGTGCTGTGCTTGTGCTGCAGGTCAGCCTTTTCGAGGGCACCTGCTACATGACGCCCGTCATTGGCGCCTACCTGGCGGACTCGATGTGGGGCCGCTACAAAACCATCCTGGTCTTCTCCTCCATATACCTCGTGGTGAGCATTTGTGCGAAGGGCACACCTCCGCGGCACGTCAGGGTGACGCCCCGCTGCGGCATCACGCCTCTACCTTGCTCTCTTGCTCCATGTGTCAGCCCCTGGCACGTGTCGGCTTGAGGCGTGGCGATTTGTAGGGACATTTACGCGCCTTTTCAGGAGGCCTCGCACCACACAAGGGAACTGGAAGCAGCCGACAACTGGCAGCTTCATAGCGCTTGATGTGTGGCACTGCAACACCCCCAACCGCTCCACTTGGCACTCGCTGCCGCACCACCTGCAAACCCCAACCAGCAGCCGGCACTCCTACACCCCCCCACCTTTTGCGTCTCTGCGCCCCTACCCCCCTACCCCCTCTCAATCCTGCCCTCCGCTCCCCCCCCCTCATCCGCCACCCCAGGGCATGGTGATGCTGACCACATCCTCCTGGGTGCCGGGCCTGACGCCGCCCGAGGGCGACGAGGCCAACGGCTGGCAGTCGGCGGCGCTCATCTCCTCGCTGGCCATCATCGCACTGGGCACCGGCGGCATCAAGCCCAACGTGGCGGCATTCGGGGCCGACCAGTTCAACGAGACGGACCCGCAGGTGGGCACAGACGGGCGGGCGGCAGGGGAAGGGCTACAGGGGCAGCGGGGGGGCGGGGCGGTTTAGGCGGTAGGATGCCAGAGGAAATCTGCAGATTGAAGAGGTCGATGACGACGCATAGAAAGGGGTAAACCCAGCTCAAATCCGATGCCAGACGGCCTCGGAAGAGTAGAGAGACAGAGTGGGGTGGGGATGTGGGTCGGGGGTCGAGGGCGGGGGCCATGGGCAGCAGGGGCCCGTGGCAGCAGGGTGGGGCGGGGGCCGGGAGTAACTGCAGGGAGCTGTGCGCTTGGGCCCATCTCAGCGCTAGTGCGTTCCAGTGAACATGTGGGGACACCTTGGGGCCCTGCGCAGTGTCGCCCGGGGCCGGAACCGCACCCAACTTCCGCTCCCGACCTCGCTCGCAACCCCACCCCATGCCCCCTTCCCCCCATACCCCGCAGGACCGACGCGAGAAGGAGTCGTTCTTCAACTGGTTCTACCTGGCCATCAACGTGGGCAGCCTCATCGCCTGCACCGTCATCGTTTACATCCAGGACCAGGTGTCGTGGACGCTGGGGTTCGCCGTGCCAGGTGCGCACACGGCACCCGCCCGCCCCGACCCCGACCCTGACCCTGACCCTGACCCTGACCCCGACCCTGACCCCGACCCTGACCCTCACCTCGTGCTGGTGGTTGCGGTACCTAGGGCGCGAGAAGCAGCAGTCTCCTGCCCCCAACATGATACTGTCTTGCCGCTCTCTTTCACCTCCCGCTGTACCGCACCATGCTGGAACGTCCGGCTCAGCGCTGCGGTCCTGAAGTTAGCTTGGCACAGGACGGTGCGCACGGTAATGCCCCTGTGGCACGGTTGCCTGCTGCACACCACCCGCTCCCATACTGGAGCAACACCCACATGTCACCCGCTCGGTGCTGCCCCTGCCCCCGCCCCTGCAGCCGTGGCCATGGCGTGCGCGGTGATGCTGTTCCTTGCCGGGCGGCGCGTGTACCGCCACGTGGTGCCCATCGAGTCGCCCATGGAGCGCGTGGTGCGGGTGGTGGGGGCGGCGCTGCACAACAGGTGGGAGTAGGGGGGAGGTGGGGGCGGCGGGGTGCGGGGCGGGTGTGGGGCAGGGTGTGGGCAGGGTGCGGGGCACGGTACGGGGCAGGGTGCGTGGCGCAGCGGATGGGGTTGGAGGGTAAAGGAGATGGGGTGTGTTGCAAGAAAGGAGGCCTTACAGCAGCGCGGGCACGTCTGGTCGCACATGTTGCACAACGTACTAAGGGGCGTTGGGGTCCACGGCTTTGGGACACAGTGCGGGCTGTGACGACGGGGTGACGTGCCATTTATTCGTGGGCCCCGGTTCACGCCAGCTGATATGGTACCGGCAGGTGTCGGATTCACGCACGTCGCCGGTGCTGCACCTGCAGCCTGCCACACCACCGCATGTGCGTTACCCCACCTTGCCCCTCTTCTCCACAGGTACATTAAGCGCCGCGGCGTGGAGCCCCGCGCCGCCGACATCAGCTCCCTGCACGGCGGCAACCTGTACGCCGCAGCCGGCGGCGCCAACGGCGGCAACGGACCGCTGCTGCTGGGGCCGGGAGGAGGAGGCGGCGGCGGCGGCGGCGGGGGCTCGTTCCCGGACCGCGCCTCGTCGGGCGCTGCAGTGGTGGACGGGCGGCGCTGGGACCACAACCTGTCGGTGCCGGAGAACCCTTCAATGAGCCACAGGTGGCTGGAGGTGAGCACTGGGGCGAGATGAGGGCGGGGGAGGGAGCACAGGCGTACCAGTGAGAAGCGTAGTTGGGATGGGAAGGGGTGAGTCTGGGCTTCGAGCGCGGTAGCGGTTGAATGGTAATGGCAGAGGGGCCGGTGGTGTGCAGCTACTGCGCTGTACTTTCCAGCGCAGGGCTAGTGAGGGATATGGTACCGCATGTGGAGCATCCTGCCGAAGAGGGCCGTGGGGGCCCAGGCGTCGCACGTGCAGGTCACACCGTTGCGCGGTGTCTGAGGCCGGTCGCCTCATCGCGTGCTTGCTCTGGGTGCGCACACGGCACCTGGGCCATGAAGGGTCACTACACCAACACACTCGGCGTGCACCTGGCCCCTCAACACCACGTAACCCCAGGTCTCCCGCCCCTCCACCCCTGCACTCCACTCGTTGCCGGTTAGTTACTTTGCCGCTCCGCGGTTACCCTCCACGGCTGCACACCTCCGCCCCTGCACCGCTGCAGGACGCCATCACCGACTGGCAGACCAGCCAGGGCACCATGATGCACCTGGACGGCATGGCGGGCCACTACACGCCGCAGCAGGTGGAGGAGGTCAAGATGGTGCTGCGCCTCATGCCCGTGTTCTTCACAACCATGCTCTACTGGTAAGCCGCAAGCGGGCGGCAGCAGAGACCAGGGGCGCGGGCCGCAGCACACGGGAACTAGCAGTTCAAGAAAGCCCAGTGCACTTGTGTCTCATGTACCAGCGGCTGGTGCGCCGCCGCTTACACAAGCCATTGCCGGTCTGCCGCGCTTGCGAGTATGCTGCGCTTGTACCCTACATGCGACACCCGTGGCCGCCCCCCACCGCCGTGGTCTCAGCTCTCCCCTAGCCCACCCGCCCGCACGCTCATCCGCACCCACCTTTCCTTGTCCGACACCACCCCTATCCCGGTGCAGAACCATCTACACCCAGACGGCCTTCATTCCACAGCCGCAAGCAGTTGGTAACTGTCTCCTCTCCCCACATTCCCCTGCGCCCCCAGGACCATCTACACCCAGATGGGCTCCTTCTTCGTGCAGCAGGGCAACCTCATGGCGCGCGACGTGCCGCTGCGGCTGCCCTGGGCCGCGCGGTCCACCGTGCTGCACGTGCCCTCCGCCAGCATGTCGCTGTTCAACACGCTGTCCATCATCCTCCTCATCCCGGTGTACGACAAGATCCTGGTGGGTGCCGTACCGTACGGCAGACGTGCACGAGGGCGTACCGCGAGGAGGGGTACATGCGCAAGCCTGTGTGCGTGGCGCGCTGCATGCGGGTCGTCGTGCAATGCTGTCCTCCTTGGGTGCTGCTGTCCTCGTGCGTGATATCCCCTGCGCCCTGTTGCAACTCCAGGAGCCCCTCATCGCGCGGATCAACGGCAAGAAAATCACGCTCCTGCAGCGCATCGGTGGGTGCACTGCGTTTTTTGCTGTTACGACTGCTCTCTGTTGGCGTGTGCGTCGTTACACGAAATCGCCTGTACGCCAAAAGCCGCCTCATATGCCACCTGCAGCGCATCGTTGTGTGCACCCAGCCTAGCTGCCATGCCATGCGGCGCTTGCTGCTTACTGACGTTACTATACGAGCTCGCGCCTTGCAGTTAGCCAATGGACGTCCACACTGTGACTGAGCCTTTCCCCACCCGCATCAACTGCATTCACGCACACTCCTTGTTCCAAATAGTCCAGACAGTCCACTAATTCCTCCCGCCACCATGTTTCCATGTCGTACGCCCTCCCGTTCCTGTGCGCACGCCCCCTTGCACCCGCGGTTCTTCTGCTTCCGCTTGTCAACTCACTTCTTCTTCGCATGTAGAGGCACCAGCGTTTCTGTGACTCCCTGACGCCTCACATGCCTTTACGCGTGCCCCGTGTCACCCTGCGCAGGCTGGGGCATGGTGCTGGCGGTGGTGTCCATGTTGGTGGCTGCCGGCGTGGAGTGGCACAGGCTCCGGGTGGTGCACCTGTGCCTCAACGAGCACAGCGGCCTGCCGGGGGCCGGAGGCATGGGGGCGGGCGGCGACATGGGCCTGCAAGGTAGGTGCTGGGGGCCGGGATAGCGGATGGGGTGGGGAATGGGGGTGCAGGGATAACGCGGGTGGACTTCTGAGCTTCCTTGCGGATGTGTATGGTTAGGTTTTGCCTCTGTAGCAGCACCGCAGTGTCGTGCACAAGACGCCAACACAGTACAAGCAGGTGCCGCCTGGAGGCTGCCCTGCTGGCAACGAGACCATAAGCCAACGCCGCACACTTCTATCCTATACCCTGTACCTCAGCTGCCTCGGCAGACCAGCCGCTGTGCCCTCCACGTCCGTTTACACTTTTATGCTCTTTGCCCCCACTGCTGCTACACCTCGTTCGCCCGTTGCGCACCACCCCGGCCCCGCCCCGTCCCTCCCCCGCCCCAGGCCTGTCCTCCGACGACCCCCCGGCGCCCCCGCTGCAGTGCTCTCTGTCCATCTTCTGGCAGGCGCCGCAGTACTTCATCGTGGGCGCCTCCGAGGTGCTGGCCTCCATCGGGCAGCTGGAGTTCTTCTACGACCAGGTGAGGCATGGCCGGGGAATCCCTGCAATGAGCAAGCTGACATAAGTATGTAGTATGGAGTTAGCCAGGGGTGTGATTGCAGGGGACAGCCTGCAATGAGCATCGGGACGCGCACTGCAAACAGTTTCGCACACACTTACAACCAGCCATCCACGTCAATCCATGTCAGTCTAGCAACTGTAAGGAAGTATGGAGTTAGCCAGGGGTGGGAATGCAGGGGAACCTTGGCTGTCGGAGCTGCAGCCGTCTGGGTTCCGTTGTGACCCGGTGGGCCGGGGCCGGGGATGTGCGTTGATAGGAAACCTCGTTGGCAAGGGCGCTGGGGAGGGGGGGAAGAGCGGTGAGGGTGGAAGCCGTCTGCCGCCTGCCCGTCTATTGTGCTGAGCGTCAAGGGCAGGCAGGGCGGGGAGGAGGCATGCGGCCAGGGCCGCCGCGTTTGTGACCGCGGGGCAGGGATATAGCGGAGATCTACAGGAAAGGGAATTGCTGTTTTGCAGTTTGGTTGGCAGTGCGCGCGGGCTGAGCATGCGTGACGGCTTGGCTGTTGACGTGCTGCTTTGCCGCTGCTGCCATAACACCGTGCCCGACGTAGCCCCCCTCCCCCTAAACCCCGGCCCACCACCTGCCCTTTCCCGTCCTCGTACCACCACTACTGTCTCCTCTTTGCGATATGAGTGCTTCCCTCCCCTCCTCCGCAGGCCCCCGACGTGATGCGCAGCTGCTCCATGGCGCTGCAGCTGCTGTCCACCGCCGTGGGCTCCTACATCAGTGGCATCATCGTGTGGGTGGTGCAGGTGAGGCACCGGGGTGCACAAGGGGGGCAGGATTAGGCGGGAAACGAGTGCAGGCGTCCACACGTATCCGCCATGGACAGGTGCCTCAATGGTCACCACCGCCGCGAACTGCTCCTACCAGCTCCGCCCCCTGAACGCCCTGGCACCCGCTCGCGTGTACGCACGGCCCTGAGCCCTAGCAACCCCGTGTCCTGCGCAACCCTAGCTTCAATGCCAGCTGTACTATTTCCCCCTTCAACTCTACCGCCCTCTACCCTCATGTTGCTGTACACGTGTCTTACCAGTACCTTCTGCTCCCCTCTTCCCCTCCCCACCTTCCCCGTCCTCCTACCCCCTTCCAGGTCGGCAGCCCGGCGGTGACGCACACGCAGTGGCTGCCGCGCAACCTCAACGAGGGCCGCCTGGACCTTTTCTTCCTGTTCATGGCGCTGCTGCAGGCCGCCTCCACGGCCGCATTCGTGGCCGTGGCGATGGCCTACACCTACAAGGAGGTGGAGCACAAGCGCCGGCCCATGCCGCAGCCCACGCTGCGCGTGTCGGGCTCCGGGCGCCAGGGCGAGGCGACGGCCGCGGCCGCGGGGCGCCTGCCGCCGCTGCCGCACGCGGCGGGCGCTGGCGGCGCTGGCGGCGGGCGGCCGGGCGCGGGGCCTGCGTCGTCCACCGCTGCCCTGCCAGTGGTCATCCGCGCCACACAGCGCCGCGGGCAAATGTCGCAGGTGGGGTAAGGGCGGGGGTGGCTGGCTCGCATGGGTCGGCTTGTCGGATGCTTGTCGGTTAGGTGGATGGGTACGTGTTGCACTGCCTGCACGTAAGCGTGGGCTGGCGTTGCAACGGACGCGCGTCGCACGGCCGGCAGGAGGTGGATGCCGCGCGGTACGCAGGGACAGGTGGTGCTGCACTGTTCCGCTTGAGCACGGTTTGCTGCAGCAGGTGCTAACGCGCCGCTGGTGCTGGTCAACCCGAGCACTGACCCATGGCATGCTACGCCTGTCGGAAGCAACTTATTCCACACCACACCACCAGCACGCTTCACACTGACGCCTGCAGCTTGGCAGTTGGTTCCCCACACCCTCGCCACCCGGAATTAAGAGTCCGCATACACCCTGTTGTGCTCCCTCTGCTTATCTCCCCTCCCACCTTCCTTCCCACTACCATTTACTCGCGTGACTGGTACTTTGTTCCCCCTCCCACCCCCCTGCCCCCCAGGCCATCACCGCCGCCCGCCTGGACGAGGACCGCGAGCCCACGGAGGAGGAGCTGGCCATGTACAGCCGCTCGCTGGCCTACGTGCCGCCATCGCCTGCGCTGCCGGCGCCGTTCAGGTAGACGTGGGGCCGCGGCATCCATGGTCGTTTGGCGGGGTAACGCACCGGCGAAGGTGCGAAGCACGAGGCTGTACCCTGGAATAAGACTACCACTCGGGACGGACGGTTGGCTGCCACATGCCTTGATGGTGCTGGGGGTCGCGCTTTGGGTACCGGTATGCGGGGGTTAGGAATAGGTCGTCCCTGTGGGTGTGTGAGAAGGAGTGCTGTGGCGCGGCTGAACTTGCAGTGGGGCAGGTGCTGGAGCAAGGTGCGGCTGATGGGATGGCGCCAGTGTGCTCGAGTTGAAGGGGTGGTGTGTTCGAGAGGTGTGAGTTGGGTGGGGCTGCGGTGTGGCTGTTGGGTGTGCGCGTACGAGGTTTGGGGGAGGCAGAGGCGGTGCCTGCGCGGCATAGGCGGTGGTGGATATGGGCGTTGCTTTGGTGGCTGTCCCATGCACACGCTCCACCCGGGAGTACGGCGCACACGGTGGCCTGCACATGGGCCGGATCGACCGCATTGACCGGATTATGCCTGCAACGACGAGTAATGTTTGGAGGGTGCCGGAGCGGGGACTTAAGATGCAATCTCAGGCGGGGGACACCATCTGCATGTAGCTGTGCAAGTTGACGGGATTCTGACATTGTTTCTACGGGCACCTGCTGCGGTGCGCTGACGGAGCGACACGGCACACACAGCATGGCGCCGTGTGCCCAGGAGTGGCCGGCTTGAGCCTCGGCCAACTGTCTAGACTGGCCACGAGCTGCGCTATGTAAGCTCATACGCTAGGACGAATCCTGCAGTTGCGCCCGACGTAAAAGAAACGGAATCACTCTGTTTGGTGGCGGCCTTGGGCACAGCTGTGACGTGCGTCCTTATGGATCGAGGACAGCGCTGTGATGTACACGTCAGATTACAGGCTATCCGCAGCTGCGTGCTGGACCCAGCCTCCGAGATACCGTCGTGCTCCGGCGTCTGGCAGGTGCAGGCCTCGCGAAGCAACTGCCGGTACCTCCCCCCTGCTGTCACCACCAGGCCACAACCGCTAAACAGCCATCACAACTTGGGCGCGCCCATGTGCTCCCGTCCCAACGTACAATCACAGGAGGTACTCTGGGTTATGCAACAGCTCCACTTATACGTCCTGTGCAGGAAGTCCAAGCCGCACGGCGACGGGTTTGGCCCCGCATGCGCAGGGGAGACCCGAGCAACCGCGCCGTATCGCTCCTCCCAAGCTCCCTGCCCCGGCCCTCATCGTCCATCCTGCTAACGTGCTGTTCACAGCTCGCCGCGCGCTGCATATCGCCTGCGAGCACAAGCGCATATCGATACTGCCGCGGCCAGCAGCAGTTGCATCAGAGGCAGAGCCAGCAGACCCACGCTGCATCCAGTGGTGCCCTGCTGCTGCTGGAGTCCCGGAGCGGTGCGTACTTGACGAGGTGTCTCTGCCTGGTTGCGATAAGGGCCGACGGGTGCTGATAGATGTCCGGCCGGACTGGCGGACAGCGTGTTGACTCAGGGTGTCAGGTTGTTTGTCCTTTGTGCCAGGATCAGCAGACACCAAAGTTTAGTCTTACAGTCTGCCGAAACGCAGCTGTACGCAGCGGACGATGATGTATGGCAGTGCCGGTCCATCTGGGGCATAGGCAGGTTCGCCGTGTGACGTACACACCCTCCACCCTCCACCGCTGTGATCAGTTGATAGCCCTCCACCGCACCCCGGGAAGCCGCTGCACCATCTCCCGCGTCATGCGCAACCCGGTGCCGCCAACGAAACCCTCTGCCCCCGCCAACCTGGCCAGCCGCAGCACGCACGCCACCACTCCGTCACTGTGCCGCCTCCATCCGTCACCGTGCGTGCCCCTTGCGCCCTCCTCAACAGCCATGCATGCGAAGTGCGCTCATCAAAGCATATCCCATTATGCTGTGCCCAAGCCTCATACTAAGACTTGACAAGGACTGTCGCTAGCAACCACCTGCCGTGCTCCACAACAATTAACACTCACCGGCGTGTGCCCAAGGGTGCCCTGCTTCCCCGCATGCTCCGGCACGCTCTGTGCAGCTCCATACCAGCACAAGGGAGCCCCAGATGCCAACCGCTGACCAAAAAGGCCGAAAAGCGACACCGTAGTTTGCCTTTCAAGTTGCCTCAAAACGTGGAGCCATTCCAGCCGAAGTCGCTGCGCCCAACATCACAGAACTGCGGGCAAAGAGGGAGCAGGAAAGCTTTCAGCACTGTTCGCACGAAGTGTTCAAGCTAGGTGGGCAGCCAACTAGCTGGTTCCCCGTGTTTGGCCGTGGCCGCGCGCAGCCCGACCCTCATCATGAAGCCAAGGACTGCTGTCCGCCGCAGGGCCACACGAACACATCGTTCGGCCCTTCAGCGCCATGCCCCCAACACCAGTTGGTTGCAAGGCCGCAACACTTGGCCTACCCCACTTGCCAGGATCCCCCAGAGCCCTGGCACCCGAAACAAGGTGCTGTGCCGTTGCCTGACGCGGCCTGTGGCCTGCACTCGTGCCCTTGAGCCCGCCACCCAGTCTCCCGCCCCCTCCCTCCGGCTGCACGGCCCACCTGGATGTAGGTGCGGTCTGCCGGCACGCCCAGGTGCGCCGTCAGCACCTCGCAAATGGCCGCCGAAATCTGTGGGATAGCGGGCAGGGGGCAGGGGGTGTTAAGAGAAAGGCGTAGGAGGAAGGGGCAGAGGGCAGAGGGTGCGAAGCGTAAGGAGCTGTGGGTGTATGGTTGAGGGGCGTCGGGCGAAATGGAGGGGGGGAGAAGCTCAGCGCGTGCAAAGCAGCGCATTGTACGACAGTTGGCGACCGCAGTAGCGGGGTATTGGAAGTAGCCGCAGGCCAATGGCTCAGGGCCCAACGACAAGCGATCTTGCGGAAGGGGCCAAGAGGAATGTACAGCGGGGGCCTGCCAATAGGAGCCTGTGGACCCAGCCTAGCCTGCATGCTGTGATGCGATGCGTGCAGTCAGCTCCAAAAAACATGTGCAGCATGCAGCCCGTGCCGCGTCTCCTTTGCCTGCAGCCTACACTCCCCTTTGGGCGTTGGCGGGTCCGCTGTCCCATTTCCTTGTGCAGGGGACGGACACATATGACACATATGGGTGGGCGTCCTCTCACGAGTCTGTTTGCTGCTGCTGGAATCGCCGACGGCCACGTCCACCCCTCGACCAAGACCCAGTTCCGCCCAAATTCAGTCCAAGACTCATTCGGCCTTTGTCATTAGCTTGGCAAAACACATGTGACGCACCCCGCGGGACAGCACGTGCAAGGCACTGAGGCCGAGCATGTGCCCTTCCGTAACAACGTTAAGCCCGCCAGACCGACCAAGCACCACCATCAAAATGCCTTACTCTGCCCCGCAACCGTCGTTTCTGGTCCAACGAACACTTGCACAGTCCCTGCAGCTGTGGGGTCCCCGCGCACCTTCTTGTTTTTGTCCCCCCCGATGGCACCAATGGAGATGACCTGCACGAACGCGCACGGCTCCTCGCTGCCCCCGAAGCACATGGGCTTGTCAGTGGTGAGGGAGCACATAACCCACTGCAGGTAGGGCCGAGGACACGGGGGGCGCGGGGAGGTGGCGGGGCGTGGAGCGCACGGGGGCATGGTCAGCTGGTGGTGGGGTGCGCAGGGCAAGGTCACGGCGCACACGTAGTTGCTGCACGGCCTGGACCAAGGCGTGCGAGTGGGGCTCTCAGCATCTAGGGAAGGCAAGCTGATGATAGCATGAGGGTCCGTGAAACTTGACAAAAGTATTCAGCGCTGTCGGGCTCCCCGCGGTGGTCTTATTGTGGGGGAACGCCTCGGGCAAGCAACAGCGTCACGTGGATACGTGCAGGCAGCGCCCTCCTTGCCTGCTCGGGCTTGCCGATGCTAGCTGCGCCGGCCTTGCTCAGGGCCTTGAGGGTGTCCGAGGACGTAACGCGGTTGCCAGGAACTGCGAGAGAGGCACGGGCGGGGCGGCGGCGCGAGGTCACGGGTGCTGATTATGGGTAGGCTGCCGGGCTTGGGAAACACCACTCGGCTCGAGGCACCCGGCTGGCTGCGCGCAACGCGACTGGGAGCTGCGCCCACGACATTACGCCCGATCAAGACAGGACGAAGTATACTAAGCAGCGCGGCAAGCTGCAGCAGCAGTGTAAGAGGAGCGCTGCCTGTCCCATAGGTCGATTGGACCCGCTTCCACGTACACTTCAAACAGCGAATCATTTACCATTAGTGCTGACGTTGATAGTCGGCATGTTTCACCGAAATAGGCAAGCAAGGACTGTGGTCGGACGCTAGAAACGTTTGGCCTAGCCGTGTGTCAACAGGCGCCCCCCGAATCACAGGTTTCTACACCGAGATGTACAGTAGATGCATTGCGGGAGGTGGCGTACCAGCCGGCAACATACACTGCACATACACGCCAACCGTGCCACGCGATAACGACCAACGGCAGTAACGCCCCCATGGGCACAAATGCTGCTTTAGGCGTAACGAGCAGTGAGCAGCAGCAATGCGAGTTTCCTTCAAGTGCAGCAATACTTGGCGCACGCGCACCAGCAACACAAGTACCCAGGACACCTGGTGGTTATACGGCAAACACCAAACAGTACGGTAGTACCTCTTGCCACCCAACAGCAAACGCTATGCTCTGCACGCTTTCACGTGCTCCTCCCCTTTCGGGGCAAATCGAAATCTCCTTCCATCCCCAGCCCAGCGCATGAAAGGACCCACTCACCAAGCGCCTTCTGACAGAGCAAGGCCAAGCGGTTCCAGGGCGACCTGGGGCGACACGCCGGCACTGCTGCACTCGCCCACAGCCCCACACTGCAGCAGGCATCCAGCAGTACGGCACGTGACGGCAGCAGGCATCCGTGCACCCAGAAGTACGGCACACTGTAGCAGGCACACACAGGCACACAGCATTATGGCACACTTCAGCAGGCACTCAGCAACACGGTATGCCCCTGCACTGCCGCCGACACACCGGTACGTGTACGCTGCTGCCCCTGCCTCCCTTCCCACCACGCTGCCCGTCTGAGCGCAGGCGCACCTGCCATGCTGCTGCCGCTCCATCCCGTTCCCACCGCTCACCTGCCTGCAGTGCGCTATGCTGCCCCTTTCCAGCTGACCCACAGCCTACGTGCCCCGTCCCAGCTGACCCACAGCCTACGTGCCCCGTCCCAGCTGACCCAAGCCTGCCTGCCCCGTCCCAGCTGACCCAAGCCTGCCTGCCCTGTCCCAGCTGACACAAGCCTGCCTGCCCCGTCCCAGCTGACCCAAGCCTGCCTGCCCCGTCCCAGCTGACCCAAGCCTGCCTGCCCCGTCCCAGCTGACCCACAGCCTACGTGCCCCGTCCCAGCTGACCCAAGCCTGCCTGCCCCGTCCCAGCTGACCCAAGCCTGCCTGCCCCGTCCCAGCTGACCCAAGCCTGCCTGCCCCGTCCCAGCTGACCCAAGCCTGCCTGCCCTGTCCCAGCTGACCCAAGCCTGCCTGCCCCGTCCCAGCTGACCCAAGCCTGCCTGCCCCGTCCCAGCTGACCCAAGCCTGCCTGCCCCGTCCCAGCTGACCCAAGCCTGCCTGCCCCGTCCCAGCTGACCCAAGCCTGCCTGCCCTGTCCCAGCTGACCCAAGCCTGCCTGCCCCGTCCCAGCTGACCCAAGCCTGCCTGCCCCGTCCCAGCTGACCCAAGCCTGCCTGCCCCGTCCCAGCTGACCCAAGCCTGCCTGCCCTGTCCCAGCTGACCCAAGCCTGCCTGCCCCGTCCCAGCTGACCCAAGCCTGCCTGCCCTGTCCCAGCTGACCCAAGCCTGCCTGCCCTGTCCCAGCTGACCCAAGCCTGCCTGCCCCGTCCCAGCTGACCCAAGCCAGCCTGCCCCGTCCCAGCTGACCCCAAGCCTGCCTGCCCCGTCCCAGCTGACCCAAGCCTGCCTGCCCCGTCCCAGCTGACCCAAGCCTGCCTGCCCCGTCCCAGCTGACCCAAGCCAGCCTGCCCCGTCCCAGCTGACCCAAGCCAGCCTGCCCCGTCCCAGCTGACCCAAGCCTGCCTGCCCCATCCCAGCTGACCCACAGCCTGCTGGCCCCGTCCCAGCTGACCCACAGCCTACGTGCCCCGTCCCAGCTGACCCAAGCCTGCCTGCCCCGTCCCCGCTGACCCAAGCCTGCCTGCCCCGTCCCAGGTGACCCACAGCCTGCCGGCCCCGTCCAAGCTGACCCACAGCAGCCTGCCTAAGCCGCAGCGCACCTTGCTCCCTTTTCGTCCCTGCCCAATCCAACACCGCAACAGGGGTGCTGCGTGTGCTCTGTGGGTGCGTGGGTGCTTCTTGTGGAGAAGCTTTGTGGGGGCGGGACCAGGCTGTGGTAGGGTGAACTTGAGGCCCGCGCGTCCCTTATGGAGCTTGTCGCTCCTTTCCGTACAGCGAGAGGGGTGCGAAACCCCGTGTCCCTAATGGCCAGGACCAGCTCTGTGTTTCGCGCGGGATGGGGCTGGGCTCTGGAAGGGGACCAAAACTGTAAATCCATACATAACACCTGCCCAAGATTCGGCGCTTCCTGCTGCCTCTCAAGCACCACGCCACCCGTAGGTGCACACTGCGCTTGCCCCTCACCCCATCAGGTACCGCTCCACATCCCGTGCCTTCAAGCAACCTGCTGCACATACACCCCTGTTCCTTCCCAGCATGTTGTGTTCATGCCTGAGCGCAGTACCCCACTTTACTCTGCCGGCCCACCTGGTGCGTGCTTCCAGCGTGATGGTGCCCGTGGGGACCGTCGTGACAGAGCACGGGCGGGAAAGCAGTTGATGCAGCAACACACCTACCAGTACTTTTTTTCTGTAGAAAGGTTTACAGGTAAGGAGATGCATGCATGCCTTTCACGATGCACGTGTTCCTTTGGCGAAATATGCAGTGGTAGATGCCATAGGCGCAGGGGCTCGGTGCAACGAAACGACTAGGCGAATGGGCGCTTTGCATGAGCTTCTCCTTACGGCGCGGCAGCCGGTAGGCACCGGGGAGTTTTTTTGGTTGGCACGTGTCCACAGCAGGAGACCCTGGTCCACCCCCTGGTCCACAGCTCCTTTTCCAGCAAAATCCTGGCCTACAAATAAACACGTGTCCATCGAGTCGCTAGCGCTTCTGCCAGAGCGCAGGGGCAGGGTACTGTTTGGCTGCTGTTTGGGCTGATGCGGTACGAGGCTCGTGCACTCACACCAACAACTTAGACTACAGAACGAACAGGGGAGCTCCCCTGACCAATTCTGTCGTAACGTTGTAAGGATTACGGGCAGGCCCAAACTTGAACAAGAAGACGACAATAGTGCAACGCGCGTTACAAAGTCATCCAGACATGAAATATGCTCATGCAATGGTGCCGTTCAGGGCCTTCGGCGGGCCAACTCAAGTACGGTCGGTTGCCGCAAGCAGAGCCGCGGCCAGTGTAGAGCTGTTGTGCAGCGAATTAGCCATAACCCTATCTTAGGTTTGGATCATAATACGAAGAAGCATACAGCCGCTGGGGATTAGGGTTTAGAATTTCAGCCAGGAGCTTGCTTGGCTACTATTGGCCTCGCTGCGCTGCAATTAGGAGTAATGAGATACCGGTAGAGAACAACAGCATCTGAGTGGCATGGTGAGGCATTGCGTTGAGCCCTTAGAGTCAGACGTGCACATAGATAATCGAATATCACATGTACACAGGCATACATGTACCCCTGCCCATGCAGCAGATCAGCATGTGCCCTTGAACCATAAACGGTAATCCCTTGCTTACACGGCAATATCTGCAAGCAAATTTGCTCGTTCAAGGCGACTAGGCGAGGACGTTCACCATCGATTCCCAAAGGGCTTTCGCCCCCCTTCGTTCCGCAGCCTCAGGCGCTCAGTTTTTTATATAGTCTTCAGTAGGTACTGAAAGGGACATGTTAGCAACGGCCCAACGGTACCGTCCGTATCACACTACGGCTGTAAAACCCTTTTGGAAGTTACTGCCCCTTACTCGCGTTGTTCAAAGAGCTTTACATGGCATCTGCTTGCTTCTGCGATATTTTGTCCTTCAGGCTTACCCAGAAGCTTCTTGTCTCCAACATGCGTAAGACACGTTCAAGCAAGTCTTGGAGACTCGCCGGCGACAGCCTGAATCATTAAAGCGACTTCAAGCTAAGGAGTCGATGGGGCTTCTGTGCTGCTTCCGGCCGGGCGCTAGCCTAACGGTCCAGCATCGTGGTTCGGAGGAAGGCCCCAACTTGTGCGAGGTTGATGTTCCCGAACCAGCGCAGAGCATAGCAGCCGGTCACCTGACCAACAACCTGCAGATAACACGAGCTACATCCGCGGAAACGCACGTTGAGGTAGGCGGTTGTCGCGGTCAACTGCACCCATCCACCACCAACGGTTGATGGGAAATTGCCACGCACCTAAGCGATGCGCATTTGGCATATGTGCTTCTTACTTCGAGAACTGCTTTGCAGGTAGCGACTCTGTTGGTTGAGTTGTTGCACGCCTTGACGTTTCCCGATGAATACGTCGACAACGCTATACAAGGCCCGGTGGACGTTACGCAGCATGTTGTGTCTGTGGTGCGCAGCCACCTAAATGCTGCGTCAGTCAGGTATGGCGGAGGCTCCGGGTGCTCGCGCACAGCGACCTCCCGCACTGACACGTGCGCCCAGGGGACCCCTGCGTGCGCGCCTCTCACATCCGCCCCGCCCGCACCCGTGGCCCTCACTGCAAAGCGAACGTGCACGCCTGTGCACGCCTTTACCAGGTGCTTCCCAGCCACAAGCACGTAGCAAGGGAGCTCCCCTGAGCACGCAGCGTGCTGCCAGTAAGCTGGCGCACCACTGCTTGCTTTCCCAGTCCACACGCCACACGTGTCGCGCTCGGCCATTATGCTTCCGTGCAGGCTGTACGGCTGGACGGAGGACGCAGGGCCGCCCGAGGACTCAGCTGCCGCACTGGCATCTGGAGACGACGCACAGGGCCCCCGGGAGGGCTTCCTGGTGCCCCTGGCTGAAGCCACCAGCTGCAGCACCCACCAGTCGGCAAGCTGGGGGCTGCACGGCGGCGCTGCGTGTGGGACTGCGCCCTCCAGCCCCAGCGGCGGAAGGGGCGGGGCTGCAGGCCACGGCCCGGAGCTGCCGCTGCGGCTGCGTGTGGGGCCGTTGGGTGCGCTCGGCGGTGACGGCGTGGTGGTGGTGGGCGACGGCGGCCGGGGGCTCATTATGCAGGCACTGATTGAGGAGGTGAGGGAGGGTGTCTTGTGAGTCGGTGCAAGGTGCTGGTGCTGGACTGCTGGTGGTGGGGCTGTCAGCCTGCGTCTCGCACACCAGTGCGTCAGCGCCGAGCGCAGCCTAGGGATCTGGGGCGCGGTTTCATGCAAAGCGCTGGCCTGCCCATGGTGCTGAAGGCGTGAGCGCGTTATTGAGTCTGCATTGCGGTGACCGCCGCCTAAGGCGCAATGTGGGGACACCAGACCTGCAAGTTCCAGCGCATCAGCTTTGAGCCGGGCAAAATTGCTTAACCACGGACACTTGTTCCCGGCACCTGCGACACAGGAGCCCGCGGTTTTCTTTGCTGGCGGACGTTTGGACGAGGAGCTTCCCCACGACTGCGCGCGGGATGCGGAGCGCCATGGGTCCACCGCCTTCGCCGCCCTGCCGCTGGCGGCCGGCCGGGCCAGCCACCGACCCGTGGGACTGCTGTGGGTCGCGCTACCACCCCCACAGTCGGTCGCAGGCCACATGCATTCCCTCATCCCCTGCTGCTCGCTACTGCAGACCCTGCCCTCCGGCAAGTCCCTTACGCAGCAGAAGCAGCAAGCATCCCACACGCAGTTGGTGACTGCTGTGGGCCAGGGCCTAGAGCCCTCCGGCGCCTCCGCCGGCCCCACCTACCTGCCCAAACCCAACACAGCGGAGCAGCTGCTCCGGGACCGATTGGCTCTGCGTAAGCTGGCAGGGGCCGTGTCCCTCGCCCTAGCAACTTCCTCGCCAGCCCCCAGCAGCCCTGGTCCATACAGCTCAGCAAGCGACAGGGTACGGCAGCAGGATGACCCACTGTCGTGGCGTGCGGGTGTGGTGGCCCGACTTTGGTCCGCTGGTGGCATGCAGGATCTGGTGGAGGCCGTACGGCAGGCGGCGACACAGCACGTGTCACGTAGCTGCCTGGCGGAGGTGGCGGTTACGGTGGCGGTGGCGCCGAGTGCGGCAGCCAAGGTGGGCTACATGCTGCGGGCGGAGGCGGCGGGGCCTGCGGCGGCGGCGGCGGCACGTCCCAGCAGCAGCCTCCTACCGCTGCCTCTGTTTGACGAAAGGAACAGCGGCCGGGAGTCCCCAACGCCGCCGGACTACGCTGCCCCCTCCAGGAGGCCAGCAACCCTGTGAGTTCATCGACCGGGCAGTCCTAGCACTCCCTATGTGCCGTGACCCATACAGACAAGGGGTTGTGAGTGTGCTATGGGCGAAACGCAAGTTACCGCACGTGGTTTCTCCTGATAGGCCCCAGACCGTCATGCCCTAGGATGGGAGCGCTTTGCAACCTTCCATCAGGTTCCGGTAGCGTTCAGACTTTTAGTGACATGTCCACAGAAGCGGTTCCTTGTTCTCTACTACTGTGACCTTTACGCTATCTCCCTGTCCCCGCCGCCTCCTGCCATATTCCGCAACATCAGGGGCGAGCTGCCCTCCCTGCACTTTCCCATCGGCGACGCCTCCTCCCTGGAGCCACCCGGCTGGGGCTTCAGCAGGCGCAGAGCCATAGGCATGTCCGCCAGCCCGCCCCCTCCACGACCCGCCTCTGCCATCCACCACCGCCCGCCCAAGCGCTCCGCCTCCCTGCAGGCCGCCCCTGCCGCGCCCGGCGGCTACGGCAACTCCCTGCCCTTCAGCTGGAACGCAGCGGCAGGATCGCGGCACGAGCCGGTCACACCGGGCAGCTCGCTTCCACCCCGGCGTGCAGCACGCCCGGCTGCTGTCCCCGCCAGTGTCTACCGACCGCCAAGCACACCAACCCCAACACCACCACGCCACAGCAGGCGGCTCCAATCACCACATCAGCCCAGGCACATCCTACGGTCGGCAACAGCAGCTGTCGGCCTCAGAGCTGCCCTGGCCTATGGCGGCGGCGGCGGTGACAGCTGGCGCGCCCACCAGCCAGGCCTTCGCCCGCATGAGCGTACGGTCGGCCTCGCCCGAAGTGTTCGCCTCTATGGCCCTTCCTTCCCTCACCGCCAAGCCCTTTCAGCTGTCCCGGACACTCCTGCAGCGCATGGTGCAGCAGCATCGCCAGCAGCACGGGCAGCGCCACCGACCCATGGGTCAGCCCTGTGTATTCTCACGGGACTCCGCCGGGCTGTACAGCAGCGGCGGCGATGCGTCCGGCGGGCAGTCGTGCGTTCTGGTGGGGACTGTAGTCCCCGACTGCGGGCAGTGGGTGCAGGACCCGCGGCTGCCCACACGCGACGTTGTCATGCTGATGGCACCGCCACACCACACCACCCACGCGCACGCACATGCACACGTGTCACAGACACGTGGCGATGCTGGCCCGGCCGGGGTCAGCGCTCCCCTGGCATCCGCACAACCGTCCGGCAACACCGCTCGGACGCTGTCCGCCGCGGGACAGCGTTTCATTGCAGCGCCTCTCTGGCGGTCCCCGGTGAGCGCCAGCGGCCTGCTGGGGGATGCGCACAGCGGCGGTGCGTCTTCGAATCCCCCCTCGCCCAAGCTAGGTGACCGCGGAGCAGCTGCTGCTGGTGCTCCTGCCCCCGTGGGCTGCGGCGCGCGTTCGCTGGTGCTACTTGGTGTGGAAGTGGCTGACGGTGCGGTGCTGGCGTTGTACCTGACCTCCAGCATGCGGCTGGCGCCACGGATGCTGCGGGCAGTGCGGGACTGCTGCTCCGCGCTGCTGCGATCGGTGGGTGCGCTGGTGGTATGGATTGAGCTGTAAATGTCAAAGGCCGTGGGCTAGGCAACATGCTTGCAGCTGCTGCTTTGGTGTTGCAGCTGCGGCCCTAATAACGCGATGGCGTGTGTCGGACACGCGGACTGCTTGCAGCTGCTGGCCCCGGTGGTGCGGCACAAGCTGACCTCGGCCGACGAGCTGGGACCCGAGTGGGGCACGCTGCTGGCGGGCGTGCCGGGCTCCTACGCCGTACAGCAGCCCGCCAGCCCCAGGCCTAGCAGCCTCAACGCCATGTCCCCAATCCCCAAGGCGCCTCAGTCCGGCTCGGGGCTTCTACAGCAGGCGCAACCATCGGCGCCCATTGTAAGCGCGCGCGTGTCTAGTGCGTGTGTAATGCGTGTCAGATACTCGCCCCTCTGCTTTACGGCAAGTCGTGGTCCTGCCGCCATGGCGCTTGCCACCCATAGCAAGGACAGATACGATACCAGATACGGTCGAATAAACGTTTGTCTTGTTGCCGTACCATGGCTTCTCTGCAGGCGAGCTGCCCGTCATTCAAGCGGATTTCCAGCGGCCCGTTCCTTTACACCCTGCCCGAACTGTCGGCCGCAACGGGCGCCGACTCCGCCCTTTCAGCAGCACCGACGCTAGGGCACCAACGCGCACCGTCACTGGCCGACGCCACCAGCAGCACCGGCTCGGCCTGGGGCCCCCATCAGGCACAGCAGGGTCAGAGCCATGCCTTTGAACACAGCGGGGGTGACAGCTGCCCCACCGAGGATGCATCTGCGCTGCCTGCGGCGGAGCCGGTTGCAGCGCGCCCTGGTCACGGCCCGTACGCTGCCCCCGCCGCCGCCGCCGCTTCTGCCACACCTCTTGCCAGCCCCGTTGCTAGCTCCGCCGCAATTGGCGATTCCATGTCGTTTTCCATGTCCCTGACCCCCCAGCCGACACACGCAGCAGCCGGCCCCCCGATCCATGTGGTCACTTCCGGGCTGCTACACGTGCAGCAGCTGGACGGCTCCTGCTCCCTTAAGACACACATGGGACTGCTGGTCAGCTCCATGGTAAGCTCACTGCGTGCAGCAGCAGCCGCTGCTGCGGCCGAGCAGCAAGCCGCGCTGCAGCACCAGACGTTAACAGGCAACAGCGAGGGCGGCGCAAGTGCGTTCGCGGACACCGACCTGTCCGACCTGCAGCTGCTCGAAGTGCTCGGTTTCGGAGCAAGCGGTGTCGTACTCAGCGGGCTGCTTGCTACAGCCCCCGTGGCGGTCAAGCTGGTGCAGCTGCCGGAATCTCATCCGGTGGGCGCGGCAGCGGTGACGGCGGTTGCTGCGGCGGGGACCCGGTGGGCGACTTCATGGAGGAACACGGAGTCGGGCTTCACGGCCCCTGCAGAGGCGGTGGCGGCGGAGGGCGGCGGCGGCGGCGGGCCGGCTAGGCGGCGGGGCGGCGCCGGGGCGGCGGCGTCAGTGGCGGGCGCTCAGAGACAGCTAGCTAAGCTGCAGGCGGTGCATGAGGAGCTACTGCGGGCTGCCATGGAGCTGGCGGTTCTCCGCACGCTAAGCCACGTCAACATCATACAGGTGGGCCTCGCCTCGGGGTTGCCAGTGGGGCGGCGGGTGTGCAGCATGCGCACCGTCGGGTAGAGCGTCTGCGCGCGTTCCGTACGTGACAGACACGTGTCAATGGCTCGGGTGTACGTAGCTCTTGGCCGCTGTCGCACTGCACGAACGCAGGTGTGTTGCGGATGTTGCAGGTGTACGCCGTGTACGACAACGTGTACCTGCGCAAGGAGGAAGACGAGCAAGACAACCCGCACTTCACACTGACGCACCTGCGGCCGCCATCAGCAGCAGGTACGGCACCGTACGGCGGAGTGCACAAACTGTCGTCACTGTCGCCCTGTGCTGGCGGCCCAGCCCGCAATTATGGGCCATCTCATGCTTTTTTGCACTTGTTTGGACTTCTGTCATGCCTGTAACAGCGCCGCAAGGTGAGCCGTACAAACGGGCCTAACCAGCTTGCGGTGCGGCGGCGCCCTTACCTTGGTGCCACAGGCAGCAGCGACCCGCTGTACCAGCGCCCCTTCACGGCCATCGTGTCGGAGATGTGCGACTGCGGGTCCCTGGCAGATGCGCTGAGCAAGCGCACCTTCCCCCGCAGCACGGCATCCCCCGCCACCTCCTCTCCAGCTCCCTCTTCGTCACCCCCGTCCGCCTCCCCTGCGGATGCCGGGGCCCACAACAGCAGCCGCCCTGCGGCTCCAGTCGTGCCCAGCCACGGCCACAAGCCCGGGGCTGTGGACTACGTGGGTGTGTACTTCACGCTGCTGGAGCTGGCCATGGCGCTAAGACACATGCACGCGCGGCGGCTGGTGCACCGTGACGTCAAGCCGGCCAACCTGCTGCTCAAGGCCAGCCCCGCGGACCCGCGGGGATGGACATGCAAGCTGGCGGGTGGGTGCATGCGTGGGCCGCGGGCCTGTTGCAGGGCACTGCGACACTGGGCTGGGACAACTGATAGGACCTGTGGTGTTTGGGTTTGCAATTTTATCGCAGCAAAGGGTGCAGATAGCTTTGATAGGTTACAGCACGCCGGGTGGGCTGGGCTGCACGCAGGGGGCAGGCCAGGCGCTAGCACTGCTTATCCGCGCTGCCCCCGTGCTCCCCCTGCAGTGACTGAATCACCTACTGCCCGCCCCATTGCACTTCCACAGACTTTGGCCTGACCCTCGTGCTGGACTGCCCCGAGGTGGGTAGGGGCCAGCGATAGGTTGTCAAGCGTACGGGCGAGTGTAGGGGCCTGGCTAAAGGCACAGCACAGGTGCAGCTGAAAGGGTGGGCAGCCCGGCGCCGGGGCTTGCGCAGTGCGCAGAAAGCAGCAGGTTCTACAGCTCACAAGGCATGGCCACCAGTAGTGCGACCAAGCAGGCACCGCCCAGACGCTCAGGAGCTGTATGTGCCGTACACCCGGGTGCTGGATGGTTGCCCTCCCGCCTGGCAGGGAGGGGCGCCCGCAGGCCCATTCTGGTCCTCCATCCTCTCACTTTTGGTCCAAACAAGCTGGGGCCTCTGCACCCGTTGACCTGACCCACAGACGGACGACCCCACTGCGGTGACGTCCGTGCCACTGCTGTCGATGTCCGGTAACAGCGAGGGCAGCTCCTTCGCCGTTGGCAACCCCGCCTTCCGCATCGGTGGCTCTTCCAGCCCCGCACACGCTCTCAATAGTGCCAGGGGCAGCGGTGGCGGATGGGTCGCAACGCACAGACAGGGCCCGAGCCCATGGACTGCGACGGCGAGCGGCAGCAGAGGCGGCGGCGGCGGCGGCGGGGCCGGCGGCGGCGGTACCCGTTGGCACGCGGTGCAGGACAAGGCGTGCGGCACGGTGACGCACATGGCGCCCGAGGCAATGGTCAAAGGTGGGCTGGCCAAGGCAAGAATGGATACGGTACGCAGCGGCGGGGGCCTTGACGTCCGGCTGCTGCTACGCCTGCCATGAACTTGACGGTTTACCCAGGGGTCTCCCTTACATGAGCGTGGCTGGCAACTTAAAAGGCCTGGCATGCGGCGTTTTGCTTTCTTCCCACCCCCCTTGATGCCTGGCTGATGTGATGTAAAGCGCCGCCGCTGCCTCCATGCGCAGGTGCCCGCATCGACGCTTCGGTGGACGTGTTCGCCTTCGGTGTCGTCATGTAAGTTTGGTGCCTTGCAGCAGCAGGTTCCAGCTTGCATGGCGTCATGACGCGCAGACTTTCTGTCCTGCAGTTGCGTGGCCGACGCGGTCATTTTGCGTTCCGCTCCTTCCCGTCCCGCCACGTGCCAACATGTCGCCCCTGTACGTACGACCAGGTCCGACGTGCCACGTGACCCACTTATTCTGTTACCCCTCTGTAGGTGGGAGATTGCCTGTGGTAACGGCTACCGGCCGTACAAAGAGCTCAAGGCCGATAAGATTCCCCGGGCGGTCATGGCAGGGTTGAGGCCCGTGGGCGGGGGACGTGCCGCCCGCGTACAGGTGTGCACTTGCGCCGAGATGTAGCTGGGGAATTGCGGGTGCGCATTTGCGTGGGCGGAGGCACACAAACACATTTCAACCGTAGAAAAAAGAAGCCGTGCCGCTGCCACTTAAAGACACGTGTGACGCATGGTGTCGACGCATTTGGGCGGGCAGCTGGATGTGCGGCCCCGGTGTGCTGAAGGGGCGCGTGACAAGGCCCCCGGGCGGCCTGGGGTGCGTCGCACCAAGGCCGTGGAGGGATCCCGGCAGCCAGGGCTCGTGGCCGCACTGCAAACACTGGGAGGTACCTTGAGTGTTAATGCCTTTGTGGTGCATGACGCAACATGCCTCTTGCTACTGCAATTGGGCTCGGCCATCCTCGTCGTTAGCGTTGAGCCCGCACGCCTGCTTCCAAACTGTCCCTTTACAGCCCTGACCCCTCGTACCTAACCCGCTTACCCACCGCCGGTCCGACCCGCAGGTCCCTTGCTGAAGCGTGCTGGTCGCACGACCCCCACCGCCGCCCCACCTCAGCCCAGCTGGTTGCTGCGGTCAAGGAGCAGCTGGCGGCGCTGACCCGCAGCAGGGGTCGTTGACGTGAACACAGCGGAGGCGGTGGCGGCGGGCCAGCGGACAGCAGAGCGGTGGCGGTGGCGGCAGCGGAGGCAGGCGGCATCCCATTCACGCAGCGGCGTGGGTAGTTCATCAAAAACTGGCGTCGGTCTGCCGCTGGCGGGGGCAGGGTGCCCGGCAGTCTGCATACGGTACCCCGACACCGTATTCGCACGGGAGGTTGGTGGGCTGCGGTCGCTCCCACCGCCTGGCTGGCCAAAGAGCAGCTTCAGGCGCACCCTGCTACCGCGCCATCGCGCTGTGGCGTTACGGTCAAAGCCTTGGTGCACGTACTACTGCTTCTGCTGCGTGCAACAGCAGCAAGCAGGGGGGCGTACGGGCACGTGGCAGCTCCAGGGGTGGCGTGGCTGGCCTAACAGGCAGCAGGAGCGGGCTCGCTGGTCTACCGGTTGCGTGTAGTGGATGAGTGCGGGGAGCAGGAAGAAAGAAGCTTGACACATACAGGTACAGGCGAGCAATGTGGGTTCAAGGCGTTAGGGCAGGGCAAGCAGGTGCCAGGTGCCAAGTCGTAGAATGTCAAGTCGATCTAGGGTCTGCCGTTATGTGTGCTGGCAGCGGCGGGCATGCGTGTGGCCCCCCTAACCGTGCCAGCCAAGAAGCGGCCACGGGTAGTGGGTTGCAGGTTGGGCACAATGGGGATGTGGGCGCTCCATTCCTCCACGGCGAGTCGCTGTGGCCTCTGGGTACTTGCAGGCGGGGGTTCCGGGTACTTGCAGGCGGGGGTTCTGGGCACTTGCAAGCGGGGGTTCTGGGTACTCGCAAGGGTACTTGCAGGGGTTGGGTTTACTTGCGAGGTTTTACCAGAGGTTGACTTAGCCTCACCTGGTAGCTGGGTTCGTGAGCGTGGCGGGTTCACCTCGTAGCTGGGTTCGTGAGCGTGGCGGGTTCATGCCCAACACGCAGAACTCATGCGTGTGCCGGTGTGCGGTTATTTGTTCGCGGATCGGTGCAGCGTGCTTTGTGTCGGACCGTGCCAAGGACCATTTATTTCTTGGTGAGAAGGTTACAAGGGTTTGGAACCTGAACTGTGTCACTGCACAGTGTCCGGAGCGCAAGGAGCATATGCCCTTGTTCACTGGAAAACAGCAACCAGAAAGGAACCAAGATCTATCCTACGCATGCGCACGCTTGGGCCTATTGCCTGCCTGTACGCTGGTGACATGACCACGTGATGCATGCCCACTTCATGCCATTGTACTTGTATGCGGGGCCCCACGCACAGTCCACACCAGGGCCCGCCGAACCGGGACGAACTTGTACCCTGCCTGTGCATGGGGCGGGGGTGTCTGACGGAGTGGAAGTTGTTGCACGGTCCGGCCAGGGTCTGCCGGTCTGGCATTCTCGAACTGCGAATGAGCGACCATGTGCACTTGGCTTGTTTCTCCTTTCGTGCGGCGGGTTGGCGGGGACTTCAGGGCGTCAAACTCCTCAAGATGCATGGGGGTTGCACAGCCTGGTGCACATGACATTCGGAGGAAGCTGTGTAGGCGTCGACGAGCGGTGAGCATGTGCGGTTGACGAAGACAGTCCTGGAGGCTTCTTCATGGGGTGGAAGTTTGTTGGGTCACTCGCTGTTGCATTGGTATGCGCCTTGGAGCAGGGTTGTGCTCTACTTCGTGCCTCCCTCCCAGAATGCCTTCGGGCCGGTGTGGGCCATCTCCCGACTGCGGTCGTGGACACGCGGTCGGCGCACCATGCACCAAGGTTTAAATAATCCCGGGAGTCTCCTGCTGTCCTGCAGGCCAGGTACCCAGAGCGCCAACACACGGCTGAGCGCGTTCTGTGACACAAGATGCACGCATCAACACGTGGCTTCTAATGAGGACAGCTGAAAATGGCCGTGCGGCCTCTGTGTTCCGGCCGGTCAGAGCATGCAAAATCATATGCCATGATAGTTGCTGTCATAAGCGGATCAGTAGTCTTGAACTTAAAAAAAGGGACCGCAACCCACGTGTGTTCTGGAGCCGCGCTACAGGCGCGACAAAATGAGCGGAAGCGTGTCCCACCCCAGATGAAAAGATGTCGTAAAGTATATTATTATGGCGCATTTAAAGCTACTCCTTGCTAGCCTGCTGGCATTGACCCTGGGCAGCAGCGCGACACACAGTTCACCATGTGTTATACGGTACAGCGGCAGCGAGGGCTTAGCAAACTATATGGGGAGCCACCTCACGGCTATGACATTGGCCCTCTTCCTCAAGTGCGATGTTGCGCTCCCGCCGGGCATGATGCGCCCGGAGTACGCTGAGAAGACAGTATGGTACCTCTTTCCGGGCAGCTGGGTGTTTGACATCAGCAGTATACAGCACGCATTTGCAAAGGAGGGGCTCGCCGTGCACGCGACCAACTGGAGCGATGTGCGGTACTATGGAGCGTTCCCCTTCCCAGCTCCCCGCTACCCCGTCGCGCATCAGCCGTGGGCTCCTTATCCATACAACAATGAAGCAGGGGGCTCTGTTGCCACAAACAGCACGACGGACAAGCTCGTGGAGGTCTTCTTGCAGCGCGACCATAACCGGCTGATGGAGGACGTGGTCTACGAGCTTATGCGGACGTTCAATGTCACCAAACTAGCTGGGCTGCGGTCAGCTCTGCACGGCCACGTGATCGACCTGGGTTTCACCCTCCTGTTGGGAGCTGCCACCCCGCCCTTCCGGGAACACTTCAACACGGTGTTTGAGAACCTCAAGTTCACCCCCTTCGTGGAGACGCTGGCCAACCACATCGTCAACTCTGTTAGGAACGAGTCCGTCATGTGGCACGGGCTGCACCTCCGCATTGAGGCAGACTACGTGCGTTCGGAGCAGCAGAGCGCCGTGCTGACCGAGTACGTGGCGATGATGAAGGACTGTGGCTTCAACACCGGGACGGTGGTTTACGTAGCTGGCGCAATCTCCCGCCCGGACCTAGCCCGCCTGCAGACCTTCTTCAGCACCCAGGGCGTTGCGGGGCGCCTGGTTAGCAAGCTGGACTACCTGGACGAGAGCATGCTGCAGATGCTGCCGTCCGAGGTCACAGCTGCCGTCGACTTCCTGGTCCTGTGCAAGTCCTTCCGCTTCCTGGGGTACGGCCAGTCCTCGTTCAGCTACTTCGTCTCGCAGTTCCGTAAGCTGCAGCCGGACTGGTCTGTGAACCGTGAGCACAAGGTGCTCAAGACGCGCGTGTATGAGGTGTTGCATGACCACTACAGGTACGAGGGCCCCAACATCGGCAGGCGGGCCTCGTACAACTGGCGTCGGTCGTAGGGAGGGGCCGTCGGGGGTGATTCCAGGGGTTTGGAGGAGGAAGGGACGGTCTGGCTGGAAGCAGAGGT